>JAQGAH010000885.1:0-22782 GCA_034696885.1 Lepidocyrtus paradoxus | reverse complement strand
TTGTTCTGCAGATCAGTCGCTGTTGCACTTTATGGACACGTAGGAAGAAGCGCATTTTCTTATATATTTGATCTAAAAGTACTTATCAGTTAATAAATTACAAATTATCACAAGTAAAAACGGTATCGTATAATTATAGCATTTTTCTCTCTTTGTTCGCCTTCTTCTGCCTACGTTCCTTATGTTTTGTTCACGACACGTAAACACCGCATCTTTTGTTAGTTTGCTGAAGTATGAAGAAAGGTTAGATTAATAATCTATATACCTTGAAGAAAGGTTTGATCTTGTTTTGGTCTGATCGGTTTTCTTAACTTTTTATTATTAAACGATACAGATTCAATAAAAAGTAAATTTATGCACTTCAAGGACTCTATTGGATAGTTTTAATTTACCTTGATTTAAATATAGTGGGAATATGTATAGTTGATAGTTGGAGTATCGGAGTATTTACATTTATAAAAAAAACTTTCGATTCGATTGTGAGGGATTTCATTTTTGGATTGTTTGTGATCTAGAAGGAAGAAAGCTGTCGACAAGTTTATGGTTTCTGACTTTCCTGACCCAATTCAAAAGCAAAAACTCAAATCGTTTTGTCTCTGCAGCGTTTTGAGAATTAAAAGTGAAAGTCACTGCACCTTTGAACAATAAAGGCAAATGACTGTTGTAACGTTGTATTAGATACAAGCCCTGTGTCATGTAAAGCCAATTCGAGACTACTTCCTCCGAGAGCAAAATTATGTTGACATTAAGACAATGTTTATTTTGAAGCTCCTGAACCGTTGATCTACGGTGTGACTCCCAATTTCTTTAGTAAAATAATTTCCGAGAAGATTTCTGACAAATTAGTTATATTTAATAATGAGAAACAAAACTTTATATTAGTTGACCAAAATAGTTCTTAAAGAGTCATAATTGTTTTATAAAAGCAATTTTAAGATGAAAGAATAATATATAATTTATTTTAAACGGAGAATGATCCAATTTTAAAAAAAAAACACTAAAATTCCATTAAGCGTCACCGGAAAAAGAGACTGCATCCGCTAGAACATCGCTGTCGCTCTCCGATTTTAGCTCGTTCTGATGAAGAGCGCTGTCCGAAACTTGGTCCTCTTTTATTTCATTATATTCTCCAGAGCTTGGGAAGCTTAGCTCTTCATAAACTGGCGAGTTGAGAGATTCCTTTCCCTCAAGGCCCCCCATGGAACTACTGCAAGATGGGGACACTGAAGTTCTCACTAACGTCTTGTGGACGGGTGGATGAAAGCAGTGGACATGCTCCACCTCAATTGTTTGGTAACTCTTTTGAGCCTCCTTATTCTGTTGAATGTGTTTGTTGAGAACAGCAAATATCTGTGAGTTTAAGGTTTGGAAACGCTCGATTCGTCTCGCCATCCTCTGCAAACTCTGAACAACACGAAATAATAAAAGTTTTATATACGTTTCTGTTATAAGACTGCCTTCGAACCATTGAAGTTGTCAAATTATACATTATATAGTAGCTTACCACTCCTGAAGCCATGATACCACCCTTTCTATCAGTGCGGTGGATCTGCAGCAAGCGGTAACAAAAGTCAAATACTTCAAATCTATGCTGCTGACCAAGCAAGGAGATAAATAGGCACCCAGCCCAATTCAAGCTATCTCCATAAAGTTGCCTTGAAAAAATAATTAGTTTCAAACTGATTAGGTCCATATCCAAAGTGCTATCAATAAGCATAATAACTTATAACAAACTTACTCAACAGCCAACTCGTTCTCCCCGACTGGCAAACTGTAGACAAACTGCATGGAGGACCAGAGTCGATGAAATTCCGTCCCCTCGTCCAAGTTCATTACACCATCCTCTGGTGGCGACCCTCTCCAAATGGGATCTTTCAGACATGGCTTTATCCGCTTCAAAACCTCCTGAAAGATTGACAATCCGCAGCACAGCCTTTCTCTCGAAAGGAGGTCCCCTTCTTTAGCCAAATTCCTCTCCGTTTCTGTTCCAAACTCACTCAAATTTCCAAAAATGTGCAAGGCAGCTACTTCTCTTTCCAGCTTCATCTCTTCCTTCTTCTTCTCAATTTCAACTGGTTCATTTCCGACAAGGGATTTGGGTTTCGTTGTTGTGGCGAGCTGCCGAAGGGGATGAATATTAATGAATGGGGCACTATGAAACAAATGCCAATTCTCCTCTTGCGCCAGGCTCTGCTCAATTATCAGGCAGAATAAGAGGGCGTTTCCAACCTCTCTGAATGGCTGGAATATTTCCGTCCTTATTCCAGGATGTTGAATGATTCCGGATAAGATCCCGAAATAATAATGGAACACTCCGGGTGAACCTTCCGCATTTAAAATTTTTAATGGAATCCTGCTCTTCTTTGGAATGGTATCCACCAACTCCTTGACATATTTCTCAATCGGACCATTGACCAGACCCTCCATGACGGTCAAGACTTCTTTGATGACAACGGCAATTCCTTCGTATCTCAGCAACTTTGCCATCGCCTTAAAGTGAGGTGTTCCAATAAATCCAGTGTACTGACTGAAGACCTTTGAATACGCCCAATTGAGTTGCTTCGAACCCCACAAGTATTGCTGGGGGATTGCGGCGTTTGAAGTGGGTTCCTCCCTGTGCTCCACAGCTCTCTCGGAAAATGTTATCCCGACTGATTTCACAAACCGGTTTGTGCTCCCGTTATAACAGTAGTTTGGAAGAAAGTCGGAATTTAGCTCACAAAATATGTGGAACGTTATCCTACCGTGGGTGGTGGACACATTATGGTTGGCTTCTTTCAATAACCAGTCAAATTCCTCCAAGCCAGGAAGAAATCTCTTGAAAATTTTGTGAGTCTCCCTGTTGACGTCAATCAGCGCCTCCAGCTGGACTATATTGGTCAGATCCCCTTCCAAAAACTTTCCAATGGCAACCTTAAGGGACTCCAATAGGCTATTGGAAATCCTCTGCCGAATCAACTTGTTCAAGTCGATGTAATGTCCAAGCAGATGAACGCGACGTTGGTTCATCAAAGTCTCGTAGCGACATGGAATGGCTGGAGAGGTTTGAAAAGACTTTTGCTCCACACGGCAGTAATCAGCTTGGAATCTCTTGTCCAGCTGATTTGTTGCTGCTTGCTTCTTATAAAAGATGAATATTTGTTCGCTCAGCTTGAAGACAAATTGGTCAAAGCATAAATTAACTTCCGCTTCCAGCTCATCATAAAGATATTGCTTTCGAAAGATGTTCAGGGCATAATGACAGCTATCATTATATAAATCCAGTGGATAAAGTGCATACTCTATCATGGAAGGGTTGTTGAGGACATGATTGATGATGATCCACGGCATGGACATTTCAATCGGGAATTGAATCCGTTTCCCCATCGACATTTCCAAATAAAACTCCCGGTACCAGAGCTGAGAAAGGTCACACGATTTCTGGAGCATTTCTCCAAAGTTGAAGAGGTAAGTCCAGTGGAAGGTCTTTTGATAGAATTCCTCAATGAGTGGAACATGCTTATCACCAAGATCCTTACGGAGGGATCTATTCGCACAGGTCTTGTTTGAGAGGAGAGACTCCAACATTGTCCTCAAGAGATACAGCTGGGTAGATGACGGACCGACCGTTCGCTTTCCTATTTTCGGGTCAAAGTTTGCTGGCCCCTTCTCTCCTCTCATTGCAGGATCCTCTGCAGCCCATTGCTGACTTCCCAACCAATCTGCACATGTGTCCCTGATGGATAACAGGATGCTTCTGAGGACCGTTTTCTTATTTTTCCCAGCTTTACGAAGTGGCTCACGTAAAGTGACTTGAATGAATGTCTGAAGCTTGGAGTAAACGTTTCGACGAATTCCATCAGCAAATAGGGTTTCCAACTTGGCAAGCGTCGCCTGCAGGCTTTTAATCATCCCAATGACCTGAACTAATGCAGACTTTTCTTCATCGCTGTAGTTGTATCGTGTCGCACGCTCATACTCTTCAGCATCTAGAGGACATTTCTTATTCTGATGGTGATCCGTGGGATGGAGAAGTTTCCAAGAGTAGAGTTCCGAAACTGCTGTAGTCCATTCAGATAAGAGCTGCAATCCCTTCAAAGCCAAGTTATACAATCGTTCATTCTCTTCAACGGACCCGGTTGCTCTAAGCATTGGGTCAAGGCAATCCATGGGGGAAGCCACTTCTTGCAATTGGCAGATGTATTTTAAATGATCATTAGCAATTTGAGGAAGGAACTTGACAATATCAATATGAAGCCCGGGAGCGTTGGAGTACGTTGCTGTTCCTAAAGCAGCCATGCATGAGGGCCATTTACTTGGCTCAAAATGCTTACTCTTCCGAACATAATCGAATGGGGAAATCTGCATATCTCCAAACAGTGGGACGACTTCAACTATTCGAAATATTCGGTCAATTTTCTCAATGCTAATCTTTTTCTTGTGATCAAGCTTGTAAATTGTGCAGCTGTCACTATCGATAAGATCCAAGCAGAAGCCAATCACTTTAACCAGCATGTGCTTTTCTTCTTGGGTTAGAAAGAGTTTGGAAGTGGAGGACTCCAGCATGGTGACAGAAATGTTGATGACATCTGACAGGAGCTCAACATAACTCGGAATCTGTTCCAGATGCTTTTTCAAACTCAGACGAATCCTGTTGTGAGTGCCAAGGAACATTGACAAGTTCTGGGATTCTTGGAGGGCCTGCACATCCGCCTCCAGTTTGAGAAATTGGGTTGCCCTTTTAAAGGTGGAAAAATCGTTTTTCACACTTGCCTTGATATTCTTTAGCTCATCCAAAATGGCAAACATGTTGATAATCTTGCCGAGAGTGAGAAGATAAGCCTCAGAGACGAATTCATTCTTCTTTTCAGGATGACAAAGGGTCTTCACTTCTAGGCAGAACTTTTCGATGGCCTTCTTCTGGAACTTTATGAGCTTGAAGAGCTTCTCCACCTCTGGAGCTAGTACTTCCACGATCTTCTCGTACATTTCTACGCGGCGAGGGTCATCATCTGATTTTGGTTGGGGGATGCCTCTCGAACAGCATCGCCAAGTGTATAGCGTCACTGCAAACTGTTCGCCTTCAACTAACAGATCGTTCTGTAAAGTGGAATTTTTAAACATGCAGTAACTTTATCAGTTTTAACGTAATTAAATCATAATCATATTTGTGTTGATTGCGGATTTAATTAAACTATACAAATTTTTTAGAGCTTACCAAAGCAGCATGCACAGTAGCCTCCTCGATATACTTGGCAATCCCCGTGACAAAGCCATTCCTATCCTCAAACTTTGTGTCAAAGTTCACCTGATAAACGATGGGACACGCCTGGGCTCCAATACTTGGTTGATTTGCATCCACCTGACCTTCATCCTCCTCCAGAAGCTCCTCCAACTTTGCAATCTGCGCCAGTGCATTTGGCAGTGATGCGTCTTCCTCACTCATTCTTATCAATTATAGCTTAGTTTCTACAGTTTAATTAATTAAAAAAGCAGACACTTTAATTTCTTAACACCTCAATACACCTCATTTGAAAAATCTTTCACTCTGCTCTGCTGACTTTAGTTTGCTTTGTTATCTTTGCCATCTTTTGCCAGATTCGCATCTATGGTCAACGTCTTTAACTTCAGTGTAAAAAACTCACTAACACCGTTCAAATCTATGCAAGTCTTGCAAAATTCGACATACATAAATAAAAATGTTTTTTTGCATCATTTTCTGCAATTCAACAAAGCAGCGTTAATTTTATTGACTACTTTTATTAACGACTTCTATGATTTATGATCCATTATTTTACGTGATTCCTGTGAATTTAGTTAATAAATTCTTATTGGAATGGAGTATGTCACTATGTCACAGAGCATCATAAAACGCCTCATTAATAATATTCTGAGAATTTGTCATGAGGCAATATGAGACGACTACATGTCTCTAGCCGATAGCCGTGATGATGATAATGCCATTTTCGGATATTTCAAGCTCTTGCCATCTACCAAGATATTTGCAAATAAGAAGAGCCAATTTCGCAACTTTTACTACTTGCAACGCTTTCCTCTTAGATGCCCGTTGGTGTTCTAGAGCCGATATCATATATGTATCCTTCCCATTTCATATTCGAGAAAGTTGGCTAAAAAAAGGCTCTTGTAATTGCTGCTCCATTTTATTAGTCACTTCCACCGAAAGAAAATGGAATGTCGAGGTCAGGCCTAATTTACGTATATGTGCTTTTCTTAAGCTGACTCATCGTCTGACATTGCTCCCCTCTCTATTTCGTCGGGAGATGTTGTTTTGAAAGATAGAAATCATCATCATATCGCATATCACCCCTCCATTCAACCAAAGTGCAAAACTTCCTTCCGGCTTCACTCCTCCTTTGACATTGTGTAAAGCTTTGGATAAGCACGTTATAAAAATCATCTCATCTATACATACATATCTCGTCCACCTAATTTCGCAATGATATCGAGTCATTGGAGTCTTCTCAGATTTTTTTTTGGCTCAGGCTCCTCTTTGTTTATTGGCACAAAGTTGTAAACAAGTTGCAGAGAGATTATCATCGTCTGACAAGAACGTGAACGTGACAAGGTGGTGAACTATAAATTGGACCCTGTGCTCCCCTCCATAATTTGCAAAGGTTACATCACGATTTTTCCGGCCTGAGCGGTTTTATTCATCGAGAGAGAGAGAAATATTTATGATGAATTGAGGCTTAATTTGTAGGTTAAAATAGAAATATGCTCCCCACATGTGCGCAACCCTATCATCATCGTTAACCCTCCCACGCGTTATATGATAATTATTGTTTTGGAGGATTTGCAGAACGAGTTTGAGTAGCTGGGCATTGTCAAAGAAAATGAAAATCCATGATCCTTGTTATTTTGTTATTGGCGTCACCTACAAAATAAACCCATTCAAAGTCATTCCCTTAATTCGCTTTAATAACTTCCTGTCACCGGCATCGGTTTTCCTGCTTTCTCCCAATCTTATGAATGAACTGAGAAACAACTCATCTGATTAAGATCTTCAACTCCAATCTTGACTATTCTTGAGTCATGGCACCTCTCCATGTGTCCGTGCGTAATCGTGACCTCAACAGTTTCCGTATCTGAAGTCTCATACAGCTTGATGACTTGGCTATTTTTCTTCCTCATTAAGCCCTTACTAATTGTCCTTTCCTCCCGCTTTTGTCTTGGATGGCATTGACTTTGGATCATTTAAACGATTTGACGTCAGAAGTAATTCAGCCAGATTTTCACCAACAAAGTCTCACTTCCGATAACAGCTTTTTTTCACATAGCCCCACAGACAATTTATAGCCTCCGCTTCATTACGTTAATGTAATTTAGAAGGTATTAGTATTTTTTGTCGCTGTTATTTTATTGCGGGTTAAGAAAAACAAGGAGGATAAGATTCACGTGTAGGCGAGTGGATGACAGACTGATATATGCCGAGAGCTTTCTCTCCCTCCATTAGATATCACCACCGACACGCATCAAGATGCAAGAATATTGCGAATTAAATCCTCCTATAAATAAAGACCGGCTCTTTGACATATTTTCTTAGCATCTGCTTGGAAAAAAACAATCTCCCATTTTCTACACGAAATCCCTGTCATCCAATAATATATTCGGTGCCCACACACCCAAAATTGAAGACCATCTCAGTTGTATTCTACTTTCTTCTTGCAACGATGAGTGTATTGATGAGGATGAAGATGTTAATTTTACATACAAATAAAAAATTTTATTTTATATAATATGCTTGTATGTCTTTAATAGCTTCTTATAGGTATAATCATAATCGGCATAATAAAAATCTCTTCAACTTTTGAGTTTTTTCCGTGTCACCCTTGCAATGTCATTCCACAAATCTACAAATTCCGGCCGACATTTATTGCAATGTTTACGCTGATTTTTTACTGCTAATCGCCCTCGTTTCTTGTTCTAGTCATAACTTCACCCTTTTGTCCCGGTTTTCTCGAAAAAATCCAAACTCAATCTGTTACTTCCTTCCGCTTGTTTCTCGAACACTCATCTCATCCAATGATCCACATTGAACTGTTCAAAGCCGAAAGAGTTTGCGAGATCGAGATCCTCTCACTTTTTTATCCTCCCTTGTTTACTTACATTTTCTTGCATATGCTTATAGTGAATAGCCGACCTAGAAGAGTGGATTGGAACCTCTGTCACGTCTCATTTTTGCACTTGTTGCAGGTCTCAGTCGACCAACGCTTCGCAGATATATATGACAGGACTATCAGGATGATCACGACTAGAGAAAAAATCTGCAGAATCCTCCACAGATTTTTACGCTCTCCGAGAGACTCTGTGACATTGAGATGATCTTGCTCTTCAGCTTTTCTTCGTCGTAAAGGGAGTCTCAATTTGGCTTTGGCATATCAGCACCACCACCGCAGCAGCGTCCTCCTCCTCTAATCCCATCCAATATCTCATCTCATCTACTGCGTATTTATACCTATGTATGAGTCCATTATATAATTATAGATTTCACTGCTTTTTGTTGTTGTTGCAAAAAAAAAGTCATATCCCTCTTGTTCCAGTTTGCAATATTTGCGAATGAAGCCAGGCATGTACTATTTTTTTCCCTCCGTCTTGACTTGAGTAGGTTACTGGTTACAATGTACACAAAAAAAGGAAAATAAATATGTTGGGGCTAAAGCAGAGTCAAAGATAGGGATTTTTTGCATGTGTAAAAATAAAACGATGATCTGGACCTGGTGCCACCGCCACTGCTATAATGATGCTGATGAGCCGTCATCATCCAAGAATGAATGGAAGCTTTCAATATGAGCATTTTTTTGCAAGGTCTCTGCTAAAAGGGGAACAGATATATTTATACAAATGGAAAAATGATTTCATTCTCTTTGATCGGATATCTGGGGCTATGAGGATAATAAATGATAGAAATGATGATGATGATATAAGGTATGTTGGAAATTGGAATCTTCCAATCTTGATGGGAAGAGGAGGATCCTCATGATGATGATGATATGATCGGATCCTGTTCTGGAAGGGGAAAGTGCGTCGTAAAATATTTCTCCTGAATTAGGTTTGAATGGGCTTTGCATCTTGTTTTTATCTATAGCTATGTTTATGTAGGTTTCGCTAGGCATGTGTTTGCGGTGGTGGTGTTGAGTTAAGGTGGTGAAATCAATACTGCATGAATATGTCAGGAACAATGTCATAAGGTCGATGTGGTGGTGGTGGTGATGATGATAATGCTATTTTGCAGCGTCCTTCGTCTATATAAATATGATAGGGTGTAATAAGGATGCGGAATAAATAGAACGTGAAATCGGTTTTATGTCGAGATCAACTTTTTAATTCAGAGTTTCTGCTGCATTCTGCGGTTTTTATCAGGGCGACCTTGTCCGGCTTTGCCCATAAGTTTTTTGGTAAACAGAGCAACTTTTATGTAGCGTTTTTGTGTGCTCCGGCCTTTTTGAGGAATGGGAATCTTTTCGAAATTGTTTTTGATTGGGGGTAAAAAAAAATCGCGAATGGGTGATCTGATGGATAACTTCGGCGGTCAAAAATTAAATATTACATTCTTCAAGTTTACTTACTTGATAGATAAGGAAGTTTTTCAGATTCAGATTACAGAAAAGAAGACGTAGACGAAATATTTGTTGGATTGCGTTTGGGTGGGTTCAACTATGGTGGCGTGCTTACAGCTAGTCGATAGTAAATCTTTTTCGGTTAATATTTTTTATTCACATTTACATTCCAACCCAAACGCAATTATTCAATTGACTTGATATTTTCCCTTGTTGATATGATTTATAGCCTCAAGCTAAGCAAAAACCAAAAAGTCAGTCCCATTCTGCACTGCGTTCTGAAAAAACACTTCAACATGTATCCATCTTTACCCTTTTTGAATGGCGATGAATCTCCTGGAATAGAAAGATGGTCAGAAAAAGCCTGGATTTTTCGTTTCTGAAACGGCAAAGCACCCACATGATAATCAAATCAGGATAATACAATTCAACAGCCAACCTCTAGACACCTAGACAGAGCAACACCAAAACTGCAAGGCGTATAAAACTCCAAACTTGTTTTACCTGTCAGGAATCTCCCTCCAAACCCCGTATAACATGGCAATATTGACATGAGTGGGTAAACTAAAGTGCGCAATATAGGTATGGGCCATCATGCTCATATAAATTTTTGTTATGCAATAAAAATAATGAAAATAACTGAATATACGACGGTATCATTCTCGTAAAAAACATCAGCCTTACAACATTTTCTGCAAGATTATAACAACTGATCACTAATCTGATCACCCTTTATATAATCACTACCATCATAGTCAAGTTTTACTATCTGAGGGTGAAAGCATTACAAAAGTATAATTTTATTTTTATATTGGGATGGACAATCCAACTTGTAATGATGACGATGATGAGGCTGAGAGCAAGTCAATTTTAGACACGAAGTTCTCTTCTAATCCGCATTAGTTATTGATCAGCTCATAACTGCTCAGATTGACCAAAAAAAGTCACGGTGGGGCTTCATGTAATTTTCTAGGTGCATGTGGCCATGCACTTGTCCAGTGTCAGCTTTACGACTACGACTATTCTAAACATGACTTGGGAGGACATTTTTAGTTTTACGGAGAATGACAATAATATTTACTATTTACACTCTACCTGTTTCTCATGGACCTTGTACTGTTGAACGAGTTCTTTCACTTAAAAAATGTGAGTTTTTCGAAATCCCTGTAAAAAAAATTGACCAGAATCACTTTACAATCCAGCGATAAGGATAATATAATGGATCAAGTTGTTGGAAGGATGATATTGATATTGAATAAAATGATGCAACTTTCCTCCATGATTACGTCCATTTTTAGACTAACAATAGTACAGCAAATGAGCTCCATAAAAAACTCATTTCTTGTCTTCAATTTAAAATGGCTACAAATGATCCCGTCAGCTCTTCCCAATATATCCACCCATGCAGAAAATTTCCTATATTATTGGCGTCACCACCACAATACACAACCTCAACTCATGTCATACATACTCCTTCCCTCCATCCAGCTTTTGCTCTTCTCAACTTTTTCGCCGTAATTTAGGACGGAGAGCCCCTCATTATATGACATTAGGTCCACCCATTTGCATACAAATTACTTTTTTTTCTCCTGCTGGATCACCAATTGCTGGATGAATTGCAACAATGTTCTGAAGCCTATAAGCTTGGTGGAAAAAAAGCTGATGATAAGAGGAGACAAAAAAATTGTTAAGAATCAAGGTCACAGTTTGCTCTTCCATTTAAAGCAAAAATGACTCTTGTAAACTACTTGTAGTAGTAGTGTAAACGAGTTTTAATTGTGGCTAAAGCGTAACTAGAGACAATATCAACAAGGCTAAAATTACATTCTTGGCCTTATAAAGCCACTCATTTCACCTCTCCTCCACCTAGCTAAGTGGGACTCCTGCAGAGTAAATCTAATTAAAGTGGAAAAGTCGTTTCTCCAATTGTTACTCAAGGAAAGTTACGAACCTTTTTTATCTGGCATAGTTATAGCCATCGTATCGTGGGCCCAGCATCATGCAAGCGGAGAGCCCTCATTGTTGATTTTTTTGTCGAATTGCCTCAACCGTAAAAACAATCCTTTTCTGGAGCAGTTGGCAACAGGAACGTTTTGAAAGAGTGAATATCTTCGAGAAAATTGAATTCATCTAGATTTTGCATTCATTTACGCGCATTTTCGGGCCTGGACTATTGAACGGTTGCAGTTTTTTTCTTCATGGATTGCATCCTTCTGTCCATAGTCCATGGAATTTTTTTTCTTGATGGTGATGTGATCCTGCTTAGAGATGGATGGGCATAAATTTTGGCAAGGAGAACAGGTTTTTAGTGTGTGTATTATAGGTATGGAGAGAGCTTTAAGGTTTTTTTTTCTGGGAGATGGAATATGGAATGAGACCAAAGAGGAGCTCTTGAGGATTATTTGTGATATAACAATGTATTGTTGTAATGATGACGGTGGCAAAATAGGGAGCTGGATGGGAGATGGAGAGATATAGTCTGAGATAAATCTTCTCGTAATTTTTTCGATGAGGTTCATTGCAGATGCTAAAATAACGCATTTAGTTTTATCTACTCCTTGCTACCAACTTGTTGCTATCTTGTGGCTGGAGGAATGGGAATTTACTTGAAATGAAAGGAGCATTGTAATATCGTAAATGACAGTGAAGGCGAAACGGAACACGGACACAAAAGGGTGGGGCAGCCACAAGTTCTTATTGCTTTTGGCTTCCATTTCTTTCCCAAATTGCTTCAAGTAGGTAATGTAATAGCTCCGCTTTGAGGATGATATGATGATGAGAGTAAGGTAGAAGAGTAGGTTATGTTATACCTAACATATGTAGGTTTTTCTCACCATACTGGATTCTCCAGCTTCGGATTAAAAAAATTTCCGGGCTGGCTGAGCCAAAACTGTCAACCAGTTTTCGAGGAGGATGAAAAAAATTAGCTCGAAATATTTACATAGTAGAATATATACATGATTTATGACATAATACTTTATAAAACCGAAAGTTATAGATATTTTTACATCATTTCCCCAATGTCAAGGAGCATGTCAAGAGGTAGTTCAACTGAGAAACATATTTTCAATGTTCTATCTCAAAATAGATGGAAAAGGGAAACTGTTAATGTAATTTTAATTATGAAATACGACAGGTAAAAGCGGATATGGTGATTAGAACCTTAACATTGATCAGTAGAAATCGAAAGGTTGAGATCCAGGGGACAAATGGCGTGTGAGTGAGAGGTCATGTTGATCCGTGTTGTAGCTACAATTTGAGTGTTTTAAACGCCGTTATCAAAATATTATTTAATGTTAACGCATTGAAATTATGTAGGTTTTTTTCTCCCCATTTTACCAGGAAATATTTCGATCTTAACGCAACTAAAGTAAACGTAACGTTTCTTATTTCATTAATGTTTCAACTTTGTTTCGCCAGTACCCAGCCTCTGTTTTGCGCTGCGGTCCAAGGAGTCGAAGATTGCAACTTTATACCTGTCAGCACGACCCCTTCAATTGTGACGACGATGATGATTTGGTTCCGGTCCAGTGACCAAACTCCACAAATGTTACCCTCTTTGCACACAAAGTATTATTAATCCTCTTGCCTTGCCGTCTTACTGATTATACTCTCTAGGTAGATATGTATATCTGTCTCTGTGCCATTATTTTGCAAAATGCTTTTTTTTCGGCAGGCAGGAGATTAATCGAGTTGAGATGTTGTGAACAACTGCGCCCCAGTCCCAATTCAATCCATAATGGTTAGTTTTTTTTCTACCTACGGAGGAGATATTAAATGTGTAGTCCATTTAAAGCTCACATTATTTCCAACTCACGATCAAAAAGTTCCTTTTCATATGAAATTTTTTGCATTATTTTGCAGATAATCTACCTAAAAGCTCCACCGCCTGCATCATATGAATGGCACTCCACATACCTACATAAAGCCATGCAATTTTACCATTTCAAGACAATAACCAGTAGTCCGTCACCACTGACTGACTGACTACTGACATGAAAAAGAGGCATCGAAAAAAAACGCCAATTTTCATGTAATTCCCATTCCCTACATTAACAGAGATAACTTACCTGTGGGAATGCATGCATGCGGTAGAATTAAAATATTAAATGACTCCTCCATACCTACAAACTGTATTATTCTTTGACTCTTTTTTTATACAAATAATCTCTTTAGATCCTTTTGTAACAGAAAATTTTGCACCATCATCCTCATACCTACCACCACCATAGCACGACTACCGTCACAATCAACTCATGTGAAACGATTTTGGACTTTTGCGTGGGTACCTGCTACATACCTACTGGATATTTTTGCATAGGTATACCTATTTATTAACATGTCATGTCAAATTTTATCAACACACCTCTTTGTCCGATCACAGTTGGGGTATTATCTGAGCTAAGTCGTCTCTCATCTTGAGTCAAAATTAAGCACGGGCTATATTGTCCAAGTGTGGTATGAATTTAGCAATTCATATGGATTTGCATAAGTGCGTTCTAAGAAGAAGGAGGCGCTGCTGGGAAGAACATTTTTATTTTCAAAACCTTTCATTTTTTTTGCACATACTCCTTTTGATACCGTCTTGTTCAAATCATTGACTGCGCATAAACATTGTAAGATCTGAGCTTAATTTTTTGTTGTCAAGCCAAGCTGGTCGTCTCATCGAGCCGTCAATTTTTAAATAGCAAATGGAAAGAGATGAGAAGATGAGATTAGGGGCAAAAATCCGTGATGTCAGATATGAAGCGTTTTTTTTACCCGTGTCTATGTTACATGTGTGTATATTTTATGCGAAAATATCGAATGCGACGATGACGTTGGCGATGATAATGATATGATATGGAGTATGCCTATAAGCATCAGTTTTTGCTTCTTTTTTCAACGTTCAAACTTGACTGACTGAATCAAAGTTTTTTTTTGTAAAAAAACTAACGCATGGAGATAGAGAAGACTAAGCTTATTATACTCCTGCTTACTCCGTTCATCCCAGCCACTTTTCGGCTCGCTTTTTCTCCGATCAATTACGTGGGTTCAAGGATACTCCGTGACTAGTGGACCTTTCACAATCTACCGTCGTCATCATCACAATAATCAGTATCAGCACTTTGCACAGTTCTCGAGAGTCAATGAAAATTGAAGTATCCTTAAAGTCATCAACTGTACAATAGCTCACCCGAATCATATCACATGAAAATGAAAAAGGAATCCTCCATATTTCCATTATCCTGAAACTTTTCATGGAACTTTTCTTATCAAAACAGTTTTCGGCTCATTGCCTTTTGTTATGAAGGAGAAATAACTGAAAAGGAAAAAAATATCTTTAAATGCGCACTCACAAGTTGACCAGGCAAGCTTTTTTTTGTATTAGAGGTCATTCCAAGGAAATATCCATGATCCTACTGAAGGTCCCTCCCCATCATTGTCATATACTCTCCCCTTCCTTTCATACATTAGTATTTACGCAGTGAGCGGTCCAACTTGTTCCTATCCTGAACAGAGAAAAAAATTTGACAATTGGAGGTCACTCCTTGTCTTACCACCAAGACCAAGCTCCGCTACCAGTTTACACCTTCCACCTCCATTGTTTATCCACTTTGGCTCAATTGTTGCTCTCCTGTCATGTCAGGCCAGAGCCTCTCAGTCTGATAAAAAAAGGAGAGCAAGAACTAATAGCTGAAGGGATTTTTGGTGGAACAAGTGGCTCAAGTGATATTGAGATGATGTAAGACTTGTTGGGATTATGCAGACATCTTAAGACTTGGCTTGTACCAGCGGACCATTATCATTTATATGGGATATTCTCAATGTCACCCTTTTTGCGGTGAGGTTAGAGCTGTGGCGTGGCAAGGGTGTGATATTCACATGATCCAAAGAAAAAATCCCTTTTCCAATATCTCAGATGTCACGCATTATTGGGAGCATTGTTGAAGCTCAAAATACTTTTTGGCTACGCTTTGCTCCCCACCTTCTTATAGACCTGCTCTCCTCTTGGACTTAATGGGATAACTGCCACCATCATATCAACACTGCATATTATTATTATGATCACCCCAGCTCCTTTACTCCTGCTCTGGTCTGGATAACCATTTATGCATTGCAAAACTGAGAGCTGAGGTATATGATCAGCTTCTTATATTGGATTAACTTTTTTTTCTGTATTTTTAGCCTACATCCATTCCTGTTGATCATGATCACTTGCCAATTAATTATTTTTCGTGGTTACTGTTCTCCCCTTATGAAGGTGATTGTTGTCCTTCCTCCCATTTTATTACAACATATTCATACATGAGCTCCGCATTTCATTTTTATATTCATTTGCATTTATTTCCAATCCCGTATCTTATCACTTATCGATAATGATCAGATCAGTTAAGGCTCAATGCTGCGGCTGATAATGCCACGTCTTTTTTTTTGTACATTCCTTGACAGATCTTTGGCAGATATCTCCAACTAATACTACCTACTTTGTCATAATCTACCTCAGATGTCAAGCCAGTCCTTAATGCAATGGTGGATTTGTCGTAATATCTCGCAATTTATTAGGGGGAAAATGTGCATCATTTTGTTCTTATTTTGTAATCATTGCACCCTCTCAAGAGTTATTGTGGCAAGTGCCCTTCAAAACTCCTCCAATCTTGATAACCGCGAACAGAGGACTAGTTACAGTTGCATCTTGTTAAGGATCCCCATTAAACAATGTCCACTAAAAAAACTGGTTTAGACGCCAGTCGGAAGGGGATATGTAAAAAAAATATGAAATAAATTGGGAGAGCTATAAGAAAGTTGTTAGTTTTTACGACAATTACAATGACATCTCTTTAAAATGAAGAAGAACAGGGGAAAAAATTACACTTTTTTTCTATTAATCTTTCTTCCCTGAATACTTAATTTTTAATGGCTTGTCCAAGATGAACTAGCTTGGAAGAGAATGGCTGTGATGAAGATGATGACTTGATTAAAACGTCATCTGCTCCGTATAAACAGGCTCGTGTGCAACATGTACCCAAAATGCATGCTAATTATTAGATTCCCCCCATTATATTACAACTGCTTGGTATGACTATGATTATGCCATATCAATGTCATTTTTAATATTTTTTTTGCACAAAAATATCCAAACTGCATTATGCAATTCGCATCATGTACGAATATAAAATATGTTATGAAAGGGTACAACATTTTTGGGGAGAAAAAAAAAACAAAGATGAAAAATAAATCATAAAAATTTCGCTATTTCGGATGAACATGATCACACTGCTAAACAGACACAGTTGCACTATTAAATTAACTATCTTTTTGTTTGGAATTGAATTAAAGGCTTGTTCATAAGGTGTAATTATTACATGGTAAAGATAATTATATAATCAACTCTATAATTACCAAGTATGATATTGTTGAGCTACCAAAACCTTTTGTTCTATTCTGTTCACCTTCTTTAGCACTGAATCCCTTAATCTTGTTCCAACTAGAAGGCCTTGGAGTCCTTGCTATACCTGTCATGTCTGATTTTTACAGTCTTGTCATTCCATATCTCGAATTTCTCAATAAAATCTCTAATTTTATTGTTCAATTCATTAGGCTCTTGTTGGATGATGACAAATTGCCAAAAAAAATATCATAATAATGTGGCGAGTGCAGTGGTGATGATAAAAGGATGGTGGTGGTGATCTTGATGATGTCGATGGCGCTCGAGCCAAATCAAACTATTTTTTTGTATTTATCGCATCATTTTTGTTTGATTTTTAGGCTAGTACGGAATGGCGCCTGACGCCATCAACGAATCCCCATTTGGGTAGCTATTTTTTTTTTGATGAAATTACATATTTATATTACTCCTTTTCCAAGAGTTTGATGAAAACAACTAATAATTGGGTAGAGATTATTGAGTATTGAAAATTAGCAATAAAAATTCGCGTGAAATCAAGCATAACTAAGGTTTGGGTACGAGCCCTCCTCCCCCAACTATCACCTCCATCACCGTATGCTGCAATTGGTTAAGGGCTCTCTTGTAGGCAGAGAGCCTGCATAATTTTTTACTACATTGCATAATTGCCATAACTAAGCAGCTATATTCTGCTGATAAGCCGGCTCAGCAAACCGTATCACTGATTCACTATGACTGATTTACAGTGATTTTTTTGTGCTCTCAATCTCCCCCTCTCTCTGGTTTGGTAACGTATTTACGCATGTTATTGTGCTGTCGCGGTTGCATAATCCCTTTTCACAAATCAAGTCAAAATCAGCTGAAATAAATTTTTTGAGCTCTTGTCTTGTCAACCCCTGCAGGGTTAAAAGAATGGGTTGATTTTGGAATGTGAGTTTGGCAAAGGGGGCATTGCTCTTGTCAGAGATCTCTCTTCCAAAAAGGTAAACTTGTCATGGGATGGTTGCAGGCATATGGGAAAAAAGTGCGTGTCATTCATTTTCATCTTCATTGTCAAAAATCGAAACATTATATGTTTGAAACTTTTCATTCCAAAATGTTCTATCATCATATTTAGCCAAGTATGGCTGGTTGTACATCTCTCTCCAAAGATTACTAAATCAGGCCTGATACCCATCATCATCAGGATGATCTTATCCGGACCTATTTGAAATACTCACCTTAGGTGGCACACATCCTTCACTCGACCCCCCTTAACCTTTTTCTTCGAGGTTTCGTCATATGAAATAGTTCATTCGAAATTCAGAATAATAATCCAACTCACATAGCTACATGCTGACTAAATGAATGCAATTGTATGAATGCACTGGTTTTGTTATCTTGGAAAGATCAAACAAAAGCTTAATTATAGAGCCGAGTTGATGTATGTTGCTGGAAGTAATAAAAATGATGGATTTTTTATCAGTTTTTACAACAGAAACAGCAATCTCCAGTCCAGTTGCCACTCGGTGCAATGCACTGTTGTAAATTAGCAAAATTACTGCTATGCCACGCAATGCAATTTCTGCAATAAGGAAGCATATTTTCTTTCCCGCAGCTCTCTCACAATCTTCGCGAAAGCTGTGATCTAGCCAAACCACTTAAAAGCTGAGTACTAATACCCCCACTTAAGTCAAATAGGTTGTGTGTGAATAAATTTTTCCTCGAAATCGTTAAAACAAAGTCACACATTTTGTCTTATGTACCATTTCGCATCTATCCCCATTTTAAGAAAAATCAGTCCCTCAGTGATATGGTCTGGTCAATTCAGCATTCAGCATTCAGCAGCAAAAGACAACCGTGCCATTGCCGTAGTAGATTGGATTGGATTGTTTGGATTGTGTTATTAGGCCTCAGCTATACATTTTTTTAAAGTAAAATGGAGGAAAAAATGAATTCTTTTGTGGATTGTTGGCTTCCGTGTTACAGTCGTTACGGGTGGCCGACACATAACAAGTAATTTACGAAGCTACTTAACAACACACAATAATGGCTCCATAAGGACGCAATCCCCAGTCACCACATCACACCACGCCAATCCAACACCACACGTCGACGAAGACCTCATCCCATCTTATCATCGACCATCATCATCATCAAGTGTGCAGGTATCTTATCAGTACGTTTCACTACACTGGTCACAAACATTTCACAGAAAAAGTCCATCTCCATTCGTTCGTAAACTTTGTAACCCTTCTCAAATACCTGTAATTCCTTCTTGTTCATCTTTAGCGTAATCATCATTAGCTTCTGCACTTCACCACTCCACAGTACATATATTTATATATCTTCTTACCTGTGGTGGAGCTCCTCCGAAAGATTATGCAAATTCCCTCCTCAAACAAAACAATCCCCACAAAAGACTCTGACATCGCATCGTATCGTGGTGGCTCATGACTGTCTTTTGGGAAAGGATACAAAATTTTTTGGCTTGTTTACGCTTTTCCCTTTGAAAAAATCCTAAATCATGTGAACAATGCCTAAAGAGGCTCAGGAGCGCAGCGTGAGATCTCTTCACAGCAGCGGTTGCAGTTTCCCATCCCATCAGATCAGCGTTAGCGTCCTAACTTCTGTAAAAAAAATCTTTTGAAACAAAAAAAAGTTTTTACGTTTTTTCCTCACTCTGAATTGAATATAGGAAAAGAGATATAAACCATTTCATAACATTTAATTAGTTAGCTGCGCTGCTTATACCACCTCCCACGGGGTCAATTAGCCTTTTCAAGAGGTTAAACAAAGCATGAAGCGATCGAGCCCTTTTCAATCCTTTGTGGAATGTGACTACAATTAAAACAAATGGGTTTCAATTTGAGGATTTGATGATGATGATGATAATAATGACGGATTGACGGGAATAAATTGTTAATGGGATGGGATATGGGATGCAAAGATGCAATACATAAAATGTGCAATTGATGTGATTATATCCGCCTGCATGACTATAGTTTAATGATGATAAAGGAAATAAAAATGCACTATGGGGAAAAATAATAACTGCCCTAGTTTATGCCTAATTACGTAAATATCTTTAATTGACTGAGCATTTTACTATGAAATTGGGGGAAACGTTGTTTTTGTCACATTTTTTGTTTACTTTCTCGTTTCCTGGAAAGAAAACGTACGTATTTATACATAAGTTGATTTAAACACGCCCTAATGTGTTATGCGTTGTTATATATTAGGTGATGGTGATGACTTTAATTTGATTATTGAAATTAACAAGTTTGTTTTTCAACAGTCATTATGTAGCCCTTGTCATTACCAGATACTCCCACCACCACCCCCGCCAAACAAATTCTGACAACAACCTACTGACTATTTACTTTGTTCTTCTAATTTGAGAAAGAGGAGCAGCTGCACACAAGCCTAATACTGAAATCCACCCACTCGGAATGGAAACCTTAAATTCGCAATCACATCAGCAGAGCTTTCTGCACATGCTCCCATTCCGTATCTGATACTTTCCCCCTCTTCAGTCCTCTACTCTTCAATTAGCTCAAAGAGCAAAAAAGATCCATTTTTGGAGAGAATACTAATAGATATAGTAGTTTTGCAGAATAACAAAAAGTTTGGGAAGGACAGGAGGAAAAAGTTTATTTTACCTTTTCCATCTACCTACCCCACTTTACTTTACCTTCTTAGTCCCAGTCTGATTGATTTAGCACGACTCGAGACTCAAAATGTCAGTCAAGTTGGGAGCACTTGGCTCATCCATTCTCCACCCACGTAATTAATTTCACCTTTTCCCTTTGCGCCAGCCGTGGAAAAAGTAGGACGGGAGAAATTAATCAAAATCAGATCAGGATCAGATCAGAATGAAAGTAATTTTAATCGTTTTCCCAAATCCTGATCACGATCACCATCCCATTGTTCTTTCAAACTGTTTCAAACTACCTCGATGTATCTATCTCTCACGCAAAAGCATAATAAGAGCTGCCAGTTTGCTCATCGATTTGGGCCGACAAGAAACACAATTTTCTTCGAACAGATTTCAACACGGATGAGATAATGATGACCTTGAGAAGATTAATACCTTTTCGATTTTTATTATCACAATCATATACATAGCACCCGACCCGAGCAAAACTCAAATTATGGCTTTATTTTTGCAGTGTTGTGATGGGATGGGGGAGCTCGCATAATTCATTTTACGATTCCTCAACCGCAGCCATACCAATCCATAACATTTGTAAGGAAAAAGGGACATGGGCTACGAACAAAAAAAGTATTTTTAAATTTTACACCCATTCTCTCCACTCTTATTAATCCAAATTAAATTACATAACCGTGTACCTTCCCTGGAGTAAAAAATCATAGGTACAATTGACTTTATCGTCACGCCTTGCTCAAACTACAATTTATTCCATAAAAGTATTCCAAGACCAAGACCTGACAAAAAAAAACTTTGCATTCAATATCAACATCAACATCAAGGCTTTTAGTTAAATAGGGTATGAAATGAAAACAGGTAGGCTAGAAGAACAAAAAAACAATCCAACTTGCAGTTTTTTTTCATAGGCAAATCAAGTTACACATTTATACCTAAACTGTGGCAAAAACAAGTGCACAGGTGTGCTCAGACTCAAGTCACTTGAGTATAGAAAAAAATTCTCCAGGGAGAATGAAACGTAGGCATTATAGGTTCAGCCTTGTATCTTCTGGAAAAGACTTAGATGGCTTCAGTGATGGAATAAAATTCTATTAATTTCACAGCTCTCCTCAAAGCTACTCTTCCTTTCTCTACTTTTAATCCACAAGCTTTTACCCTTTCCACACATTAGCCATATGACATGATAAGAAAAAGTTATAGATGATAAGATGAATACGATATTAGGCAGAAAGATAATATGTGTAGGGTTCATACTAAGAATATAAATACTTTTTATAATTGCATTATAGGTGGGGACATGCAAGCAGGATTTTTAGCTCTTGTTGCCATCCCATGTCTTAGGAGCCTATATAGCCATATCCCTACATAAAATATTTTGGGCATGGGTAAAAATAAGATTATTTTCGTTCTTGGAGAAGTAAACAACGGACAAAATCGTAGCACATGTTATTACCAAAGTATTTGATTTGCCTAAGGAAGACCTTGCCTAGGCCGGAGGAGATCTAGTTCAATTTGCAATCAATCTCTTCATCAAGAAAAAAACGTCAGGTAACAACACAAAAATAACAAGACCCAAAAGACAAGGAGCTAGGGAGGGATGAATAGAGAGAGAAAAGGGGATCTGTCAACAATAATATGGCCATATGCCATCCATAAGAGTACAGATACAACTGCATTTTAGATTTTTTTTCTCGAGAGAGGAAGAACTAAGCAGGGTATAAGCACCCAAGGTCACTCAAAATCTCTTCTTGTTAGATTTTGTGGTGTCTTGGTTTTCCTTTCCACTCGATCCTCATCTGGCTGGGTTTGGTGAATGATGGAGTAAGTCAGGAGCTTGGAGCTCCCTCCCACTCCATTTTCATCAGGCGTATACTCCAAAATACATAAACAAAATGTCAAAGCATGAGCTAGAGCCGTTAGTGAAAATAATTTTACGCCCAGATATGCTTGCCACGGGAGTGGGGCGAGTTGAGATCCAATGTAGGGATAGAGAAGTTGACCGTTATTTGAAACATGTTGTTATCATGGATTCGACGATGGTGATGATGATGATGCTTTCCAAGGTCGAATTTGAAATGAGGTAAATATTGTATCCCAACCTGTCTAAAAAACACAATCAAATTTACATCCGGATTCAGCTCCTGCAATAAAAAATGGGTTTTGTTGTATGTTCATCTGTCATCTTTTTG
>JAQGAH010000884.1:0-22785 GCA_034696885.1 Lepidocyrtus paradoxus | reverse complement strand
GTCTGTTTCAAAAAAGAGCTAACCAGCGTCCATCACGCTAAATTATACTTTCTTCTGAATCAATGTGATGATCACGAAGTGAATGCAGCAATCAACGAAGCCGTGACTTCACTGAAGCAACAAAGGTGGTCTGACTACTTTAACATGCTCGTGGAGGAGGCAGGCCACAGCAACTCCCACATTCGCTATCAAGCTTTCCGCAAGCTGAATGATGTATTTGATCAAGAAGCTGCCTCTGTAGAGAAGTTTGTATTAGCAAAAGGGGAGCAAAATGTGTCCCGAGTTATTTCAACGTTGTTGGCTGGACTTCGTGGGGCTGCCGGGGGTAAACCTGAGGAAGACAAAATGCGGCTTGTTATTGCAAAAGGCTTTGGCAATTTGGGTGCTCTTGACCCATTCCGATTCCGTAATATTGAAGACGACAACTCTCATAATCGCTCTAGAAGACGGACAGGCTTGGTGATATCAGCCCAAATAACAGCCTTTTGTCTCTTCTACGTCCAAGAATTGATACGAGAGTTTAGGGATGCTAAAGATGCCACTAGCTTCGACTACTGTGTTTGCCTCATTCGAAATCTCTTTCAAGACTTCAATGTCAAGGTGAAAAGCACGGACCCTATTTGGAGCAACTTATCAAAGGAGAATCAAGAGATTATACTGCCCATGCTCACCACGAAATACGCACTAGGCGTTGAGGAAATATTGCCAAAATTTAGCTGTCCAATTTATCTTTCGGATCACGGAAAATGTTTTGACGATTGGCTGCTAAATTGGTTGACTGTGATGATTAAGTGCATAAAGAAACGTGAGAAGTATGCCTACACACTCTTTGTAAAGAACGTGTATCTTTTAAGGAAAAACGCAAGGATTGCTGCCTTTATTATCCCATTTGTAGCTTGTAAGTGACATGTATAAATATAAATTAATACAAAGCTCAATTGTATTTCGCTCGGAAGGACTTGTTTTTTAACTAAGCCGTATTATGTCTTGTTTTACTTTTCAGTGCACTCAATCTTTTGTGCCGACAACGACCAACTCAACGATATCATAGATGAAATGAAGAATATCCTTGAGAGGTGGACAATCTTAGAGAACCGAAAAGTACAAAATAGCATGGCAATAAGGGATAGTGAAGCAGAAGTGGACATCTTTGAGGAACCGATGAGCGTAGAAAATGAGAGCGTGTTCCATTTCCGATGCACCCAAGTCATTTTTTCGATTTTAGACCATCTTTTGCGCTCCTTAAATCTGGCACAGAGAAGAGCAGCAATGGCGAAAAAAGCAAACGATCGACGACCAGAGTCACAAAACTCACCCGCGCTCCTACAAGAGATTATGACACCTGAAAATATGAGTAGGGTAGAAATTGTACTACGTCAGATTCCACGGGTAAATATAAATATTTCCTATTATTTTTCTTATTAATGTTGTGAAGCATTATTATGACATAACTAACTAGCTTTGATTTTGATTATGAGTATTTCTGTTTATTTCTTGTTTGTAGGTTCTTATATCCCAAGTGGCCTTTGACAGTCAGTCCAGCGCTACTGCTCTATTCTACATCGAGCAGGAGTTAAAACATTCTCCCTCCAATGAGAAGTTTCAAAAGCACTTGGATTATTTGCAACGAATTTATGTCTCCCTAAATGACATGGATTCTGTGCTAGGAATTTCCGCTCTACGGGATACCGAACCCTCATCTCATGAGCGTGTATTGGAAAATATTGCAGAAGGGAAAGTTGAAGACTATTTGAAAAACATTGAGCAAATGACCGAGCAGGATCCATCCAATTTAACAGTGAATTATGCTCTAGTTCAAGCCTACCTGAGTGTGGACGAGCCTACAAAAGCCCAAAATACTATTTGCGCGATCCTTGCAAGACAGTATGGCTGATTTAATTCATTTTATTTTTTATTTTGTATCTAGATATATCATATAACCTATTCTGGATAATTCTAAAACCATCGTTTTCGTGTTCAATTTTAGGCCGGAATGGGAGGTAGCATTCCAAGATGTTCAAATGGAATCTCTCATCAAACTGAAAAGTTGGGATGACTTGAAGAGTAAGGTTGAGCGTTTTGAAAGTTACAGTCGGAATCCTGTTATGGACGAAAAGAGTCTCAGTTGGAATATTGCTGTTTCCCGAACGATATCCAAACTCCAAAGTCATCAGTTTGACAAAGCTAATGAAATTATTTGCACCCTTCGAGAGAGATTGGTGGCACCTCTTGTAGCTGCTTCGGAAGAATTGCATCCTTATACAAGGGCGTACGACCACATTGTACAGTTGCATATTTTAGCAGAAATAGAGGATGTGGTAGAAATGATGCGCAAACACACCATTCAAAATGTCAGCAGTAGGCAGAATATAAATCAAAATGAGCTGCGCCAGGATATGAAGAATATGATGGCCACCTGGGATTCAAGACTTATGAACGTGAGCAAATCCAGGAAAATCGTGGACCAGATTTTGAATGTTCGCAAGGTAATGTAAATACAATTAAGCACATCGTAAAAATTTTCTACGTCTGTTGTAATAACTTGTATGTTTTTATCCCAACATTCTGAATGTTTTGTAATCTGATCTTTTAATGCATTGGATATTTCAGAGCGTATTTGAAATACTGAAGGCTACCTTTCAGACGAATCATCCATTGACCGAAGTCTTAAATTCTTCAATTAGAGAATGCTGGTTGGACATTGCACAGGATTCTAACAGGTTTGTGAAATCAATTACTTTACTCATTATTGCAAGGTAAAGAAGTGTTAGAATTATATAAAGAAATTATATTATGCATTGACTTTTTTTAGATGTGCCAATTTTATTCGAGCTGACAAAGCCCTTTTAGAAGCCAAAAAATTCTTGTCTCCCAAAGTATTAATTGAAGAAGCTAAAATTTTAGCTCGAAAGGGCAATAAGGAAAGTGCTGTCGCCGTTCTCCAAAAGGGAATCAATCAATACTTTCCTAATAGACATGCTTGGAAGCATCTGAAAATGCAGCAAGGCGTCAATCCTCAAGAGCTCGAGTCCCGCATTGTTTGCTCGAAAGCCTTACTTCTCTTAGCCAAATTGTGCGAGGAACAAAAACTACTTGACAAGCAGGACTACATTGACAAATACAAAGAGGCTTCAGATGTGTACAAGGAGTCTGAAAAGAATTTTTTCACGCTTGGGAGCTACTTTGATCGGCTCTGGAGTAAGGAAAAGGGGAATTGCGACCTTCAAGTCAAAGTTTGTCAATACTATTCACATTCTCTCCTCTATGGATGCAAGTATGTTTATCAAAGTCTTCCTCGACTGCTGTCCATCTGGTTTGATCATGCGGCCTCGGTTAGCAAAGGGGAGGCAGTAGCAACAGTTGTTCGAATGCAGGGAAATTCTAGCAATTCAAGTTCAAGTTCTCATTCACCAATACTTATCAGCCCAGAAGAAGCTCTGAGAAATATGGAAGCCTCTATAAGTTAGTTAAATGACATTTTTCTGAATGCTTGTTTAATATAGCGTTAATATTCTAATTAAAATTACTAATCATTTTGCTATATTTTGAATTTCAGAACTTATAGTTGCTCATGTTCCTCCGTATGTCTTAATGACTGCCTTTAGCCAGCTGATTTCTCGATTGTGTCATTCTCATTCCCCAACCTGGGTTCTTTTGAAAAACATCATTGTTTTAATTATTAAAAGTCATCCGTACCAAACACTCTGGATGACTATGGCAGTACATAATGTAAGTTGTTTAGAAATAATGCTAATGTAAACTTGTTAATAAATACTACACACATACACACACGTGATATAGATTGATATTGTTATGACATTATGTTTTTTCTCCATTAGTCCGTTTTCGAAGAAAGAAAAAAGCGTTGTATGGAAGTATACAAGTGTGTAGAGAAAGCAAGGCCCGACCTAAAGAATACCATCAAAGACTACTGCACCTTAACTGAGAAACTCCTCGTTTTCTGTGAGAAAAGTATCCCTGATAAACAACAATTAGTAAGTTATCTGTTCATATACTACATTTTAAGTTGGGCTGTTGGTAGAATTAATTGAATAATTTCAAGCTAATGGAGTTTTTTTTTACAAATTTACAGAAAGTCAGCTTGGGTGCACATTTCGCTCAACTACCAAAGCTGATACGTGGAATGGGAAAGGTTTTAATACCATTCCAGATTTTTATGAATCCTTTGCTCCCTCAAAAAGGCTTCAGTCACAAGGAGCACGATCCTTATCCAGAGTAAGTCCAACTCAACTGTGTTGTATTAACTCAATATTATTAAATGTCCATAACTATTTTAGTAATTTCCCTTTAACAATGTATCAATTGTATATTTATGTGGACAGAACTCCAGTTTACATCAGTGACATCGACGATAATGTTGATGTGATGACGTCTCTCATTCGTCCAAAGAAAATAACGTTGATCGCTTCGAACGGAAAACGGTATGCGCTGTTGTGCAAGCCAAAGGATGACTTACGAAAGGATAGTAAAGTCATGGAGGTGAACAACGTGGTCAATTGGTACCTTCGTCAAAATGCGGAATCTAGTAGTCGTCGACTTCATGTGCGAGCCTATTCCGTTGTCGCACTCAATGAAGAATGCGGACTGTTAGAGTGGGTTCCAAATCTTCAGACCAAGCGAATTCTTTTGAACAAATTGTACAGAGAAAATAATATCATTACTCCAAGAACCAGTGGCCAAGTGATACCTAAACATTTTCCGCTGGAAGAGAAGATAAAAAAATTCCAAGAACACTTTTTGAAACCACTGCCTCCAGTATTTAGTCAATGGTTCTTCAATAACTTTGATGATCATCAGTCTTGGTATGTAGCAAGGATGTCCTACACTAGGACAGCCGCTGTAATGTCCATTGTAGGTTACATTATGGGATTGGGAGATCGTCACGGAGAGAATCTGCTGCTGGATACTGTTACGGGCGAGGTGGTACATGTGGATTTCAACTGTCTATTTAACAAAGGAGAAACGTTCGAGTACGCAGAGAAGGTCCCTTTTCGACTAACGCAAAATATGGTGGACGCAATGGGATCCCTAAAATACGAAGGTGTTTTCAGGCGCTCGTGTGAAATTACAATGAATATGTTCCGTACACATCAGAACGTCTTTTTGTCCGTTTTTCGTCCTTTTGTTTACGATCCTCTTGTGGAATGGCAAAAACCACAGATGAGAGGGGGCAGAGCCTCCATGGTAAATGGTGAAATGACTAATGAGAAGGCCGTGGACACCATGAACTACATACGATGTCGACTTAATGGGACTGGTAGGGTCATGATGAAGGAAATCGACACGGAATTGTCAGTTGAGGCTCATGTTAAGTTTTTAATTGATGAGGCTACATCGCTGGCCAATTTGTGCCAAATGTACTTCGGCTGGGCGGCACACATGTGATGAAATTATGTGCTACGAATAGAATTCCATTTAATTAACTTAACTTTTTGCTGTAATAATTCTTTAATGTAACTTTAACTTTTAAGTGTAATTAGTCGTCTAATATGAAATTAAGTGTCACTGTCTATTTTATAGCAAGTAGAAAACTATTCGCTTCGCTTTAAGTTCATTACAAGAGCTCATAGCATTAATTCTAGTTCTTTGTAATGTAGAAGAGTAGACAAATCGCGCGGAAAGCGGGTGGCATTTTAATATTTAATTTAATCGCAAAGACCGTTCAACTACTATGTTTTATTTTTACTATTCCAAAATGTATTTTACTATTTTTACTATTACAAACATATGTACCTGAACACGAGTTTACGTGCTCATTTTTATGCAGAATAAAATGGACTAGTAAAATTTTTACGCAATTCAAAATCTAACAATATTTATTTATTCAGATACAACGAACTTCGATTGGAAATTGATTGTCAAGTAATTTATACATAAGCTTTATAATAACACACCTTTTTATGTGAAATTTAGTCTAAATACAAAATGAAAAAAATGATATATTAGTAGATAAGTAGGTAGGTAGTAATATATAATAATAATGTTAATTAAACTCAAGCAGTGCAAGCAAACTTTCGATATTGCAAGTCAACAATTGACAATTAACTGTAGAATATGAATATATAAAATGGGAACTCATAAAATATCAATGCACTCACTGGGGTCAGAAATAAGATTACCTAAGTATTTGACTATTTCAATATCAGAAGCTCTCAAATTGAGTTCTTTGAATAATAAGTAAATGCCAGAGTTGGAAGCCTTGCTACTCCCTTGATACTTATCCATGAGACACTTGTACATGTAAACTTTCCCTTCAATCTCCGCATAAATCCCTCCAATGTACGATATCATGCTCACATCCGAGTTGTCAAAATGCACTTGCAGTCTCTTCTCAAAGTTCTGAAACATGTCGCCAGAATATGCTGGACCCCCTAGAATTGTCTTTTTCTCAGCACTGATAATGGTAACGAGCGTAACAAGTCTGGGCGGAATCAGGTCATGTACCTCCAGCTTTTCCGGGATGCACAAACCAATTAGACGATACTTTTCAATGTGAGATTGGACGAGAATTCCTCGGTGCCAGCGGAGGAGTTTCCAACCGGAAGCGCGTTTGGAAGCATGATATCCTGGACCACCTATCGCTGGAACAAGCGGTATGAGTGTGGTAACGAGCCGTCCTATTCTACGATTCCACTTTTCCTTTCCACAAATGATAATTGGCCTGCCTAGCAGAATTGAGTAGAGGATGTGATGCGCGACTTTGTAATAGACACGAAAAAACTTTGCAAGACCGTAGCCAGGCACACCACCCACAATTTTTTGAGAAGCATAAACCCACCATGGGTCTTTAATTATTGTCTCTTCATTTGTGTCAGATTGATATCTTGAATGGGATGAAGTTAAACTGATTTCTTCCTCTGAGCTGAATGAGTACAAACTGTTAAGTTTTTGCGTACTTTCGTACAATGTATTATTGCTACCAATACCGCTTGACGGAGATTCTTCTGATTTCCTATTCTGGGATCGCTCACCCAAAACTGAAACGCCAAAATCCACTTCCGCTTCGGCGACTATATCTGCCTGCGAAGAAGGGACGTTTACGTCAGAATCCTCCTCAGAAACGGTGTGGTATGAGCCTGACTTATTATCAGAAATGACTGGACTCGGAGAATGTAGCTTCTCGATGAGTTGCTGAATTTCGTTCTTGTTTGAGTTGAGCAATAGCGATCCAACATTATTGATCCCTTTATTGTCCTGTATGATTTCGAAAGGAGAGGTTTCCGAAATTGATCGCCTAGAAAAATGCTCTGAAATCGGAGTCTCCTCATCGTTGTTGTTGTTGATTTTCCTTCTTGCTCTACTTGATTCGGTTGGGGGTGAGATTCCAGTTGAAGGGGCTTGTAGCCGAAGATTTTGAAAGTGCTGGCGAAAAGATAGAGTTGACTCGGTCATTTCAGTAAAAATGATATCCATTTTACAGCTGTTGGAGATTTGCATTAATTTCCCGACAAGGTAGACTGCACCCAGTTGGCCCATGACTGTTAGTGGCCGGAGTCCTTCCCCTTTGAAACGGAGGGGGTGGACCAAGGGAATGTTGAGAGATTCAGGATAGTGACTGGAAGCATTTGAAGGGTCAGCAAGACTGCCGGGCCCTATGTGGATTTTTCTGAGCAAGCTTGCTAGTCCAACTTCAGGATTCTGTTTGAAAAAAGAATCCGTCTCGGAGACGATGTTCCTCACATATGCAAAGTTTGAGCTTTCCTGTCGTAAAAATAAATTTTTCAGGTAAAATATTAAAATCTGAAATAGTTAATCTACGTCTAACTAATTGAAAAGCTAAATAAAAGTATATAGGTGTACAAATTGTATTTACACTTACATAATTCTGGACAGTTGCCCAAATATTGTGGATCTCCGAGTACTGGTGAGCAATCTGGTCCAAAGTGACTGCATCCGAGTCAACAAACTCATCACTTTGACTATCATTAATATCTTCCCTCTCATTAGATTGGTCTGCAGACTCATATCCAGAGTTCCCACTGTGCTCCTGAATATAACTTTCTTTTGCAAGCTGCAGCTTGTGAAGGTACAACTGGAGCTCGTTCGAGAACCATTCCCGATTGCAGTACTCCAGCACTGACGTCACCTTTCCAAACTCGGAGACCAGGAATTTTATATATTTATCAAGCTTGATGTGGTCCTTGGTCACGTATCCAAAACAGAATGGGCGGACAAAGCCACGCGCTTTCAGGTCGTACAATGTGAAGTACTGCATAAACACGTGGACGTTCGGAAAGACATTCTTTCGCATGACTTGGGTGTCCTGACAAATTCGGAATTGACCCCTGCATGAGAATCAAGTACAACATCAGTCACCTTTATCTAAGTCTTAATGCATTTATTTTACTTTTAATGTTTTGAATGATAAGTGCACTTACACCGTGTTAACCTGATAATCCGTAGACATCAAATGCACCACAAAGTCATTTAACTTGATATCTGTTTTATTGGCAGCGTCATTTGGGATCGTGCATAGAGGGATGGGCCCTTCCAGTTCGGAAAACTCAGCAACAATGATAAAGTCGTGGTTGAACGCTTCCTCATTCTATAAATAAGAAGCAAAACAAATTAAAGTCACGTCAAAATAAACAATAATTAACACGGGACTGATTTTCGTTTTTTTTTCTTTTCTTCGAGTAAATACCTGCATCAGTGGGACCTTGGTCTCCTGAATGGGCTTGAAATCCGACGGTAACCTCCTCCTCTCCTCAGTCCCCCCATCAGCGTCATAATACATCATCGTATAATCATTCCGCGTATAGAGAAAGTCAGAATAGGTCAGGGACATAGCACCGTTTGACCTTGACCTCACAGTTGTTGGAGCAGCACCCTCTCGTGGGTCTGCAGTTACTGTCATAATCAGCTACCAACAATGTGAGTTAACTTTCACCAATTTACAGAAAATTGAAAAAAATACTTTTTCAAATTAACTTTCTCTTCTTCATCACTCCCATTTCAAGAGAAGAATAGAATGATATGACTGACAACTGATGATGAGATCCATCTAATGTTTGTAGATTTCACACATGATTAACCAAATTCATTTGCACAACTACAACTACATAAATAAGGAAGCACTATTTAATTTAGGTTAAACCTATTACGTAAACCTTTGAGCTAGTCTGATGGTTGTTGATGTTGATGTTGTGTTGCACCCCGTGCCTTATACCTGCTGATCACGACCAGTGATCTCAAGACTTCAAGAGTATGCCTTTGCTCCTAGTTTTTGGCGGCAGTCATCAGACTTGCCTTTATTTATCTAAAAATACACTCGGTTGTCGTTTCTCGGGCTGTAGACCGAGAGTGAAAGCATGATAAGCGTTTAGTGCTTTTTGACAACAGTTAAACTTGAAAGTAGATATATAGCATGAACTCTTTAGCTAATTGACAGTAGAGTTAAATAGGATTTATTTAAATTTATCATTTTATCGTTTCAACTACTGACTACACTGCACTGGTTTTAATGATTGAGGCTTAACGGTATGTGTTCCGAACTGTAGGATTTGTAGTGTTTTGTAGAGTTTTGAAGAGTTTGAAATCGAAATGGAGGAATATCCTTTCCAACCGTCCCTGCTTAGCTTGCAGGATATGCTCAACTTGTCAGGGGATGATGATGAAATTGGCAGTGACTGGGCTTCTAATCCCTACAACATTCACAACTTTTTCGAACCTATCATTTCCCCTGTGAAGGGCACCCCTCAGCAGACATCGTCAGGTCAGACTGTGACAGCAGGACCCAGCAGTGGGGGCTCTAAATCATCTGCACATTTCAGTGTCAATCAAAATATTGACCCATTTTCCTCTCCGGCTAAGGGAAGACAGCTTTTCCAATCGCCAGAAAAGACCCCCAATCTTTTAGCAAATCAAAAAGAGGAATCCGAAGTGATTCATGAAGTGGAAGATAACGATGACTTTCTCCAGTGCTTGGACGTTTTTGATGAAGGATTGGTTAACGCAGAGCTTCAGCAATGTGAGGAGAAGGCTGTGGTCGTTGAGTCTAGTTGGAAGGTAGGGGAAGGCCCTTCCGTTACTACTTTTGAGGGGCTTCAACCAGTGGAGTCAGACACGTCAGCAATCCATTCTGATAGTGATGATGGGAGGGAGGGGAGCGTCATAAGCAATGAGGAATTCATAGTACCTGATTTGGATAAACCAAGACTGGAGGAAGTTAGGGTTGATGACCGTATATCTGAAAAGGACAGAAAGAGGAAGCAAGCGATCTATCAGTTAGATTCCCTGATCAAAATTTTGAAGCGATACAGCAGCGTTTTGCAAACATTTCTGGTAATTGTTCAGGACATTGACATTTAAATGAAAATTAAGGTATTTTTGTGTAGCCTTTGAAGAGTTTAATTTTCCATTCAGGTTTCTGAAGGGGACCTGATTCTGGAACATTACAATGCTCAAAGCATGCTTAGTGGGATTACTCCAGAGATGGAGACCGAGTCCCCGAATTCTAATCATCCCTTCAATGTCGCCCATTCCATTACGAGGGCTCTCGTTGACCACGTCAATGGCAGAACAGTGTTAAGCACCCTTCCACCGCGACAACCTCATTTATGGCAAACATCCGAACTGCTCCAGTTGCAAAAGGCGGTCCTCGAGTCGGCAATAACTCGCAAAGAGTTCCTTTTATATTGTAGATACACAGCTCTTCTCACTGACATGGGCTTCGATGAAGACGACTTGTCTCGACTGAAAAGTTGCTCCACCAAGAATATGGAGTTGGGCATGTTGAAGATTATCATGAACGAGCACCAGTTCCTTAGCAAGTCACAGTTCAGCACGAAACAGGCAATTCGAACTGTAATTATTCGGCGCGATGCTATTGGGGGACCGCGCGCCCTTGTACTACCTTCACCGGAACGACTGGTGCAGGATAAATGGGCAGCTCTGATGAAAATCAGAAGAAGGACTGTTCTGAGCACCCTGAAAGATAAGGATATTGACTGGTTGTTTGTAATGAAGAAGATGTGGATGCAGAATCACAAGTTTCGTGTGGACGAGGACACTTGCAAAGTCGCTTATGATCAGTTAGTTAGCTATAAGTATAACCGCCGTCCATGGCAGATAGAAGAACTTAAAAAATTGCAGGTATGTATTTAATTTTAATAAGGAATTAAATTATTTTCATTTAATTCCTGAAAGTTGTTAATATTTATAAATGCTGTCTAAATATTAGGCTGTTCGGGAGAAATTCGCTAACGTTCCATGGGCCAATGTCGCTCAACGGTTGGGAATGAACAGGACACCGTTTTCTTGTTTCAGCAAGTACAGGAAGTACTGTGCAAGGGATCTACATAAGGAAATGTCAGGGGACATACTTCGAATTGCCGCCAACTGCTACGTGGAATGTCGAGGGAATGTGGGCAGATTAGATTATCAATTGTCCAAGAGCTTGCCTGGCATTTACAAAAGTCAGAAAACCAGTCACCTCTTATTATTCAGGCAATCCTCTTTTAACTCAAGATTAAGGAAAGGGATGTTTACCGTTGTGGAGGATGCTTTACTCTTAGTCACGATGGAAAAGTTCCGCAAGTATTTGGTGGAGAGCCATGGGATGATGAATCCAATAGCATATGCTTTGCCTTGGAGGTATAGCAGCGCGTGGAAGTTAAGAGTGAAGCGTCTATTTACTGGATTTTACTTCAAAAAGTGGACATTGTAAGATTCTCACTCTTACCAATTAAAAAATTTAAAAAGATTTTATTTCCTGATTGCAATGTAATCATTTCTTGTTGGCTTTCAGAGATGAAGACAAGCGGTTATTGAGCCTGATCGAAGAGTTTGGACCAAAGTACAAAGTTGTCCAGCGTTACTTTCCACACAAACACAGGAAACAGTGCCGCTCTCGTTATTTGCAACTTTTAGAAATTTTCAAAACTACAAGTCTAGAAGATTATCACCTAATTTACCATTTTACCTCGGGTGGTTTCCACCTTGAAAGACTGGATAAAATTGCAGAGCTCCTTAATATCACTATCCAGTCTAAGATTGCTGGAAATTTAAGATTCGTTTGTCAACGGGATTTGGAATTTCTGAAGTTTCGTCGTCCCCCAAGGGAAAAGGAGCTAGAGAGCTATTTGAAGACATTCCCGCTGCCAGTACTGATCTCAGCATTAAATCGCCTGGCAGATTGCTTGATACATATAACTGAGAAATGGAGAGAGATGGGCTCCACTGCAAATAGAGATCCTCTGATGTCCCAAACAAATGATATTGTAACGACAATGATAGGATTTAACAGAAGTAATTGTCCTTCTTAATATCACAATATGCTTTAAATATTAATGAATGACTTCAACTATAAATTGATTTTACTTTATTAGGAGTATTCAATGCTGAATGTCCAGCGAGTGTTGCTTCAGCTCTGCACCTTCGCAAAGCAAAATTACTACCACGGGATTCCTACGAAGATCTCACCAGCTTTGAAGAAAATGTTTATAATTACCACAAATATTTTTGTGTGAAGAGCACAGCAAAACTGAACGTAGCCAGGAAAGGCGTTCCAAGTTTGGACACACTTCGAAAGCTCACCAGCATATCTAGATTGATCGAGAACCCAAACATGCCTCAAGGGAATGGGGTTATCATGCCAGTGAAATCGGAAACAGCAGAGGATATGGCAAAGAAAGAGGCAATCGCATTCCAGGAAATCCAAAATAAAAAAATGGGTGGACGCCTGAAAGGTTCCAAGCGGCGAAAGACGAAATCTCGCGAAGCCAAACAGAGAGCTGCGAATATCCGCTGGGGAAAGCAGAAACTGTTGTCTAATTATGATGAAGACTCTTCCGAAATTAGTAGCCTTTGCACTAATGAAGGTGACTTTTCTTATCCTCCGACACCCTCATCTGTAGCATCTTTCTCGACTGGGGATGGGAGTGAGGATGCATATTCAATTTCTGGAACAGGCTTAGACTTCAGGAGTTCAATTGATGGGTTGATCGGCGACCATGCATACATTTTGCCTATGCAGAATCCATCAGAACTTTCCTCTGTGCCTGCATCGCAGTTATCTTCACTATTGGGACATCAGCGACCATTATTACAGCGACTTCGGATAAAAACAGAAATAATTAAATAACTTTATTTGACTTAGACTTGATCTAATGGTAAAACAATGTTAACTAAGTATATACAAAGTGTATTAAAATACAAAATACAAGTATGTTGTTATTCTATTTTCCTTGATTTTGATATCAACTGAAACTCAAATAAATATGTATGCGTATCTACTAAACAGCATTCAAGGAGAGAAATTTATGTGATTTCACCTTTTAACCTTTACCACTATACAAGTCATTTTGCGATAAAAAAAGGAACCAAACCACTTTACCCAATGAATCCAACTTCCACTGGGTGGTTTATTTGATACAAATTGGTCTTATAGTCATTCTGATTAGATAAGGATACGTTGGTTAGATTCAGTCATTTCATTTGTACGAATGGTCAATTTTTTCTTATTTAATTATTCATGTACTGCGTTAATATATGAAAGTCTAAGACATGACATAATACTCTCTGGTCTAAATGCGCTTAAAATTTCTTCATAAGTTAGTTTCTTGTGGATTCTGGCAGCAAGTAAGCAAGTCGCAATTATATTATTTCCGTCTTGTAATCCCCCAAAATTACAGTAAATTATTATTTGCCAAAAGCTAATATTTTGTACATTTCGGCATTTGTTCTCCTATAGGTTTGATTCCTTTGTACAGCCAACACCAGTATTCTCTATTGGACCCAAATAATACAGTTGAAAGTCACAAAATCATTCAAAAGCATGAGGTAAGGGCAGCATTTCACTTGTGTTGATCGTCATGTTACTATGTTCATATTCATACCATTCACACACTTCATATCATTTTAAGAGTTTCATGGACATCCTCGTGCACGCTATCTTATTCCAGTACACAGAGAATAATATAATATCCAGCAATCCAGTTGTTGAAATGTAGGATTTTATATAAAGGCAGGTTAACATTAGAATGAAATTAATTATTAGGAGATTTTACCTGTCGCAGTCTGCAACTGATCCATATTCTACTTTGCAGCAGGTTTGATTTGGATTGAATGTTAAATATTTAATTATGCTAAGCCATAATATAATTTAGGGTGTTTGATACACTTGGTATACAGAAAAATTGCAGATCGGGTGATGAAATAATGGTTAATGGAGAAACGTGTAAAGTAAAATTGTTTTTGGCGTATGTGAGGTGTGCTAGAGAACGGTGCAGTGAGCAGAATGAATGCGGCAAAGCAGATCCTTTCGCAGAATCTACAGATAAGAGAGATGAGCTTAAATTACTTCAATTAGATAACCAGAACAGCTCAATCTACTCATAAATAGTTATGGACGGTCAGTTAACTGAATTGTGTGAATGATAATCATTTGTATAGATAGCTCGGTTATATTCTCCAGTGAGTTTTCTTCGGCGTAATTTCTCGCAACTGGAAAGTTGCAATTTGCAAGTCAGTATGAGTACCTCCTATAGGAATATATTCTCAACAGTATCATCACTCCTAACTAGGAAGCTATCACAGCGGAACCCATCCGCAGTGACATTTACGACAGTAGTTTTATATCATCAGCGCAATAATCTCGTGAAAATAATTAGATGTAGTACAAATAACGTGAGACTTTTGTCCAGTTCGTCTGTAGAGAAAGGCACTCTGATTGCCCCAGAGGAGGTGAAACGGTTCGTTTCGGATTGTATGGTGAAAGTTGGGACCCCAAAGAAGAATGCAGACCAATTGGCTGATGTCCTCGTAGCAGCGGATACAAGGGGCCATTATAGCCATGGGTTGAATCGATTAGGTGGGTCCTTGACAGAAAGGAAAAAGCAAAACACAATTGACGAAAAGTTAATTTGACTTAAGTAATGACAGTTAATTTAACTGAAAGTATCCTTTATGTGTAGATATGTACGTGAATGATGTTCACACAGGAATTTGCGATAGCAAAGCGGAACCTTCCGTTATTAAAGAGTCTGCCGCCACGGCCTTCGTGGATGGGCACAATGGTCTTGGCCCAGTGATTGGAAACTTTTGCATGGACTTGGCGATTAAGAAGGCCAAGGAGTCGGGGGTTGGCTGGGTTGTTGCCAGAGGCTCAAATCATTATGGAATTGCGGGCTGGTACAGTATGCACGCTAGCGAGAAGAATCTTTTGGTGAGGGGCAGATCTGAAATCTTTAAAAATTCATGTCAGAGTTCGTATGATAACTGTGAGTTAATTTGGACTAACTATTTCATTATCCCAGGGCATGTGCTTCACCAACACAAGTCCTTTCTTGACTCCCACTCGAAGTAAAGTCCCAGCACTGGGAACAAATCCTATGGCGATAGCGGCGAAAGGTGAAGGTAGTGATGAATACGTGTTGGATATGGCCACCACAGCCGTCGCTGTAGGCAAGGTTGAGGTACAGCGGCGGAAAGGGGAGCCAATCCCCGCCGGTTGGGCCCTGAAAAAGACTGGAGAAATTACGACAGATCCTGTCGAAGCTATGGAAGCCTGCTCAATGATGCCACTTGGCGGACCAGAAATTAACAGTGGGTACAAGGGATATGGGTTGGCTCTTATGGTGGAAATATTCTGTGGAATAATGGCCGGAGGGAAATATGGACCTAACGTGAGGAAATGGATGAGTGCAAAAGAGGAAGCGAACTTAGGTCAATGTTTCGTAGCATTGGATCCGTCCTGCTTCGCCCCAGGATTTGAAGGAAGGTTGAGTGACTTGATGCAGACGCTGAGGAATTTAGAGCCCGTCGACCCCTCCAAGCCTGTGTTAGTTGCGGGCGATCCAGAAGCTAATAATGAGAAGAACGTAAAGCAAACTGGTGGAATTCAATATCACGTGAATCAGATCACTTCCTGTGTAAGCGTTACTTAATGAAGTCGGATTCCAATTCAGCGGACTTTCCCATTTATGTTTTCTAATTGAATTTTTTTAAATTGTCTTGACAGGAAACCCTTGCCAAGAACTTGGACGTGCCACCGATGAAAGCGGTTGCTTAAAAACATGAAGCCAGCCCCAAGTAGTGTGGATTGTGGAACTACGAACTGATTGTGAGCTTATCTTAAAATTGTATCTGTGTACGAAACAAGAGCAGCAATAAAAACTATATATTTTTGTCAAACGCTCATGTTATGTTAATTTTTATTGAGATTCGTCATTAGCCGCTTCTTAGAAATGTAAAAAACATTGCAGATTATTATCATTAAAGTACTTCATATCGTATCATTTATCATTAATAAGTTAAGAAAGAAGAATGGAATGTCTTAAAAACACATTTTTCGATTATAGTTCTGTCTTGTATTGCATTTCCTCAAAGAGCTGCTCTGCAGTAACTTCTTTCTCTGGTTCTTTCACTAAAAAACGAAAAAAACATTGACAATTAGCTCAATTTACTTAATTTCATTATCAAAATACCTCTTTGCAAAAAATCAAATTGGCTTACTCAAATCTGTCAGCTTCAAGTTTTTATCTGCCACCAACTGGTCAATTAATTGGAGGAATGGACCCTTCTTATGCTTAGGGACCACATATCGTGTGAGCTGATGGACGGCATCGTCCCTCTCAGTGAAGTCGTAAAAGGCATTCTTGTAGAACTCGACAGTTTCCTTAAGCACGGTCTCCCACTTGGTTGGAACGAATCTCAAGACCCTCTTCACCTTATCAATATTCACACCTCCACGGGTAACTGAGGGGAACAGGTTGAATTCCCCTTCATAGTCATACTGGGCTGTGACATTGAGCTCCTTCGCCATGTCAGTAATGAACTCCTCCAATGTTAGGGGTCTGTCAATTGCCAAGTTGTACACGTCATTCCATGTCTCTGGCCTGTTGATAGCTGAGAGAATGACACGGGCCACATCCTTCACGTAGACATAGGAAGTCTTCAGATCTCTGTAGTCTTTAGGAATCTGGACTGGGACTTGGAGAAAGCTGTGGAATGTAAGCCACAGTTGGTAAGCCCACCAACGGTCTGTAGTATCCCGTGGTCCAATGACGTCTGGAAGTCGGACGATAAAGTAGGGCACCTTATTTCCTGGGCTTCTTAAAATCTGTCAAAGAAATTATAGCATATCATTTCCACTTATTAATGTAGACCTTCACCTACCATTTCTATGTATTTAACAACTTCAAATATTCCCTTTACCTCTTCCCCCATCAACTTCTGGTTCCCATACTCATCCCCATTGTTCAGCGTCAACTGCTGTTGCTCATCCGCAGGCCTCACGGCATCCGTCTCATATGACAGTCCGGGCGTTTTCGAAGGCTTGCACACTTCATAGACGGAATCCGTACTAATATAAACATACAGGCCAGCCTTCTCCTTCACCATATCCAGAGTGGAGGACAGCACTTCCGGATCATACGCACTAAAGTCCAACACCACATCAATCTTCTCCGTCTTTGCAACATAGTCAATGAGATCTGTACAGTATTCCAGGTCGGACTCCTCCCTATCGCAAATGATCCTCCTGGACAAGTGTGGCTTTATTCGCTTTTCCGAATCAAAGTACCAATTTCCTCGGGAGACCAACGTCACCTTGTAATATTGGTCGGGATCCTCAAAGAGACTGTGCAAGACCTCCGATCCGATAAAGCCATTACCTCCAAACGCCAGAACATTCTTTGTTGGCTTGCTACTCGGATCCGCCATTGTTATATGGAAGATGGCTAATATTATTGATAGGGACACCTGCCATGGGAGGAAAGACGCTGGTCTTAATTTTACCATCTTTTAGCAAAAAATTATGATAAAATACAGTTAAATATTATCCAAGACCCTGGATGAAGGTATAATGGAGTCGTAGGAAAAAAAGTAAAAGTGAACTGTCAAAGCCAATCCATTCAACCTGTTCATATATGTATTTGCAGTCAAGATATAGCAAATTGGAGTGCATAAAGCTGGGGAATTTTTTTTTCAATCCCTTCTTTCATATGTCTTACAAGATATGCGTAAGAAAGTGGAAGGAAACTTGTTTCGCTTTGAATCTTTAAAATAAAATTTGATTTGCAATACAGCATGTAGGTATGCTAAATGCTGTGGGTTGCTCTTCTTGGGGAAGATGATGCTGCAAATCTGCGGAACAATCGGACCACGACCGAACAATGTATGGAGCCTCCATATACGAACCATTGGAGGAGATGGTGAGATAGTTCCCCTTCAAAGACATTCTATTCTCCATCTTATTTGCACCCATGTTAACTTCAAAGTCATATTAAGGCTGGAGAGGATTTTTATGTATGAGAAACTTGCTGAAGAGAAGATGCAGAATGATTTTTTATGCTTTAAATGTATTATCGGTTTGCTGTTTGAAAGAAGCAAATCATGAAATGATTTCTCATCCCATATCACGTCGCGTCGTCCTGTGTAGGTTTTTATGTATTTGTTTGGCACAGAGTTGTGATTAGGATATGGAAGTACCGAAGTACGCTTGTAAACCGGCTTCAAGCACAGATAGGTATGAAAGTATATGAAGTTGCGCAATTCAATTCACTAAACTCCAGCAAAGTGGAATGAGGATGGCACTCAAGCGCAACGCTACTGCTACCGCAACGCTGCCAATCATGATTACGCCTTTCACTGTTCAAAGACCTTTCAATCTGGCTGTGATCTTCGAAGAAGAGGTGTAGCCAAATCAAGATTTTATGACTGCTACCATATTCATTTGCAACTTCTAATTCCAAAATGCACTGTCATTGCATTTATCAGGAGACAAAATATATTTACTCCTTCCTAAAGAGAGGATGAGATGAGTTAGCTAAAGTAAAAACGAACTTTAAAATATAAATCTAATGGCAAATCGGTTGAAAAGAGAACAAACAAAAGGCTCCGTTTTTTATAAACAAAAGCTTAACTAATTGCTGTCAAAGACAATAGCAGCAAATGCTACTTGAACCCGAAATAAGTTTGGCGTGCGAAAATGTCATTTAGTATCTGTCTCTTTACTCCTCTTTGTCTTTTTTGAGTCAAGCAGAACGAAATTACAATGAAAATGAAATTGACTAACTTCAAACTTGGGGCGTCGTGAGACATCCAACAGAAGTATTATTTCACTTTTTGCAAGCCACTTCTCCAATCACCTTCAGAACACCTTCAGTTTCCTTTGCACGGTATCGGGGAGGAAGAACAGCGTAAAATGCGTTTATAAATTACATCCCACCCATATCTGCATAGGTACATATGCTCATATATGCAAAACCTTGCATGGCTCATCTCTTTGCATGCTATTCCGTCCCATCTGTTTTTGTCCAGTCACTTTCACTTCTCGAATGCACTGACATGACGATGATGTGACGACATGTGATGGATATTGCATCGTCTTTCGGTCGCCGCTCAAACTCAATATAGCCAAATCACCGTCATGTTATCTTAACTGGTCGTGATAACACTGATAAGCATTTAAAGTAAGTTTAGCTAAAGTAACTCTCCACCTAATAAGTAGCAGCCAGTGAGAAGTTCAAATTAAGTAAATAATACAGTTAATTTTGGAATGTCAGTTTAAACATGAGCAGTAAATCTACCTTCATCCTTTATATTTGACTTGTGCTAATACTTAATAATGATTATATGCATTTTTTAAATTTAATTGAAGGTTAAAATACTTGAAGGAAGTTTTACATTAGAGCCGACAACCGAGTGTGATTGATTGATCGCCCTTCTAGAGGAAACAGGTACGACTATTTAAAATAAGGTTGACAGCTTGAGAGTTAAAATTAATAGCATATAGCATGCTAATTATTTTGTTCATTGTACATTATTTGAATAATTACAATTCTCACATCCTGTTGCTTGTTCGCCATTCGTGTGATAGTGTGAGCTAATTTGTACTAAACTGACTAACCAAGGGTCAAACTGTTTTTATAAACTTTTCTAGGTAGTTCGGGAAGGCTACTGAATCCCCTCCGCCCTAATAACTACTCCTGTGTTTTGACTATAACGAGCCAGCTAACCCCTCCATTGCTTCATGTTGTCTCAGCAGACCAAGACACTCCTAGTTCTTGTGGTAGCTATATACTTAGGATATTTGTACACCTCGAGAGAGCCTGACACCACTAATTCGACCATCGTTTACACAGGGAAGGTCCCTCACGTTTCACTAGATCAACTGAACAAAATTCAATATACACAGAACATGGAAGGAAAACTGAAAACGTTTGTTTTGGGCGCAACCGGCGCTGTGGGCAAAGAACTCGTGAAGACACTCGCAGCAGACGCCCGCTTTGAAAAGGTTACCTTGATTGGGCGTCGCCCAGTTCCTTTAGATCCAGCAGTGAATCCTGGTCACGCCAAAATGGAAAACCAAATCATCGACTTTGAAAAGCTGGACGAGCACAAGGAGGTCTTCAAAGGGTATGATGTCGGCTTTTCAAGTCTGGGCACAACTAGGAAGAAATCTGGAGCGGAAGGATTCTATCGAGTGGACCATGACTATGTCGTTCAAACTGCAAAGTTGGCCAAGGAAGGGGGTTGCAAGCATCTGCATCTGGTGTCTTCAGCTGGCGCAAACAAAAACGCATACTTCTTATACCCAAAGACCAAAGGAGAGGTGGAGGAGGAATTGTCGGAAATGAATTTCCCAAGACTGTCCATTTACAGACCAGCAGTACTACTTGTTGAGGAAGCAAGAGAAGACTCTCGAGCGGCGGAATCTGTCCTCCGAGGCATTCTTAAACCATTGGATCGCATGCGATGGTTCAGCATGGATGTTCCAATGCTTGCCAAAGTCATTGTATCGAATTGCTTCAGGGAGGCTCCGTCCAGCAACGAAATTCTAGATAATTCGGTTCTGAACAAGTTTGCCAAGGAACTGGCCAACGGAAATGTGCCTCCTCCGCCAACTGCCGCAGAAGAATCCAAAACTAATGATTCTGCTCCATTCTCTTAAATATTTTTTAATTAATGTAAGTAAGCTAATGTAAGACAAGTTTGATGAAATGGCAGAGTCGTGTTAATTAGACTAATAAGAATTGTTAAAAAGTTAAATGTTCATATGCAGCTATTCCAATTCACTAACACATAATCGTACTTTTACTAAAACATTTCTTATGCCATTATCAGTATTACGATCTCTGAACAATTTATTTATGTTGCTCATTATCATTATGGTTCCAAAGTAGGACATAAATAATTGGTGATATTACTTCTGGCCTGTAAAGTGCATTAAGTAAGCATAATTTAACTTTGCCAATCAATGTAATGAATTATGAAAGTTGTATTACTAATTCGCCAATTTTATGGAGTACCTGCTTTAATAAACGTGCTGATAAAAACCCTTAAACAGTTCAAGATAAAAATTTGAAATTATTTTATTTTAAAATGCAAATCCCGGATTCCGTTCTCTCCGAATGTCACTCGCGAAGTCGCGGATCATGGTAATCCCTCAAGAACCTCTCCTCAGTACTTACTCAATAAAACTAATTGAATAACAAATCATAATATTACAAATCAGTTATAAATCAAGATTGAAATAGGAACGTGTTCAAATGTAAATACGTAGCAAAAACTGGCATTATTATATGTTATTTCTGGACTTGGATGGTTGCATGTTATAAAATCCCTACTTCTACTATTTTTTTGCTGACTTTTATACTTTTCCTAGGCATGATATGGAAGCTTTCTCTCTACTTGACCCTGATGACTTCAAAACCAACCTTCAAACACTGTTGTTAACTCTTAATTCTATGATCGTATGATTAGAACTTTTTTCATACTTAGCCAAAATCTTCGATGTTAGTTATAACAAACCAGTGGTACATTCTAGTATATGTAGTGTGTATTTACATTACTTTTGTGCATATTGTCAGTGTTGCTTTCAAACTAATTGATAATATCTAATCATAGATGTAATTTCAACAAGAAAATCATATTTCATGACATAACAAGAAAAAAACCATATTATTTTTACTAAATATTTAAGGTAATAATAATTATTCTAAACCAAAATAGTTGTAGATTTATACTAATTTAATTACGAAACGAACATTGTGATTTTAAACAAATAATAAACTAGGAAATACTGAACTTTTATATACAAAATTTTAATTACAAATCTCAACCTCCTCAGTTAATCTAGAAAGTCCCAATGGTTCTGTCTGGATAAACAAAATTCCGCCGATCAGTTGCAACTCCTAAATAAATAAAAACAAACATTGAAGTGGTTTCTGGGAATTTACAAATAAAAATACCATTTTACCATTTACATTATGTTTACATCGTTGCAATAAGTCCGTACCTTTTTGTTTCACTGGCTTTGATGAGGTCGCTCAGCACTTCTCTAGTATGAATTCGCATGTGTAGTTTCAGATTTCCTAGTTGTCCGTAGGATTTCGAACACACCTGGCATTTGTGAGGTCGCTCACCGGTGTGAGTGAGCATGTGTGCTTTCAGACTGCTTGGATTTCCAAACGATTTTGAACACACCTGGCATTTGTGCGCTCCCTCATTAGTATGACGTATCATGTGTGTTTTCAGATGTCCTACTTGCTTAAACGATTTAGAACACACCTGGCATTTGTGAGGTCGCTCATTAGAATGAGTGAGCATGTGTCTTTTCAGATTTCCGAGTTGTCCGTAGGATTTCGAACACACCTGGCATTTGTGAGGTCGCTCACCGGTGTGAGTGAGCATGTGTGTTTTCAGGCTGCTTAGACCTCCAAACGACTTCGAACAATCCTGGCATTTGTGCGCTCCATCACTAGTATGACTTATCATGTGTGTTTTCAGATCTCCTAGTCGCCTAAACGATTTCGAACA
>JAQGAH010000883.1:0-22799 GCA_034696885.1 Lepidocyrtus paradoxus | reverse complement strand
ATGCAAGACGATGATGAGTCAATGCCACCTCCACTTTTATTTTCATGGATGTCTCACCGGAAGGTAAATACTTAGGAGTTGAAAATGTTTTTGTTGCAAAAACTTTATAAATGCTAAGTCAATATTTTTTAACTCTACTACGTTTGAATAACCATTTTAGGGAATTTAATGGGGCAAGACATGTGGAAAACACGGGGCTCCTTGAGTTGGCTGAACGCAAAGGGATCATTCTGATCTTTCCTCAAGCAAAATCCAGCGTCCCCAACCCGATTGGGTGTTGGGATACCTTCGGTAATATATTTCAATTCCGGTTATAACAAAGAAACAGGCTCTTAGGCATTTTACTGAAAAATAAATAACTTAAAATCAATTTATTAAATTTCAAAGGTGTTTCCGGAAAATATTACGGTAACTTTTTTAAGGAATTCCATAAAAATGACCTCTTGAAAATTACAAACTATTAACATCAAGTCCAATTAAAATACTTTTGTTCAGCTACCCAACAAGGGCCACAAGTCAGCGCGTTGAAAAGAATGCTGGACAGAATACTCGGAACTGGGAGCTTGCCCACGACCACAATGGCATCTGAACCCGACTCCAGTACCAAGAATGTCCCTGCGTTGTCCCGAATCGTGCTGACTCGCTCATCCCCCCAGTATGGCTACGCTCAGAAGCTGAAGGCCCTTCGGAATAGCAAGAAACTAACTTACCTGCCGCCACCGCCCTCACCCACGTCCGCCTCAGCTGCCTTGCGAAGGAGTGCCTATAAAGCTGTGAAACATGTGGAGATGGAAGGATATGCAAGGGGCTAAACCTTTTATATTTAAATCAGTTGCAGTGAAACAGTTCACATTTGATTTTGACTTGGTTAATTATTTAGCTATACGCTTTAGCTATTTTTGTTATAAAAATTAAATAAAAAACATATTTTTTTGAAGAAACAACATATATTTTTGTCACTTGATTTTTTTTTGTTGTATAGATATAACTACACATTTATTTACTACAATAATTTTTTGACTGAGAACCATCTTTAGTCTTTAAAATCCTATACCAATCAAGATTATCAACATATTCGTCCATTATCTCAATCAACCCTGCGTAAACCAGCTTATCAGCGTCCCGTCCAGTGGAAAAGTCTGAATGATCAAATGTGTCATCTTTAACACGATGAACGCCACGAAGATAGTCCGGATTGATATCGTTAGCAAGTCGCATTATATCCTGGAGGAAATAATTTCCAAGGTTGAATATAATTTAAATTCTAATTTCTTTATAGAAGACTTAATACTCAATTAGCTACACAAGACTATATAGTCTTTGCTTCTTACAGGAGGAGGAGTGAATGAGTCCTGCTCGCCATAAAAGATGTGAAGAGGCGCACGTATATTTTCCAATCGGTACGAAGGAGGCTCCCTGCTCCCATATTGCCGCAAATTTTCATCTTTCCCGTAATCATACTGCCGGAATTGGCATGACAGGATATTTTGTCCAAAGTGGACAAACGACTTCACACTGGCCGTGTTGAGCAACTTTAAAATGTGGGGTGTATTTGTCTGCAAACATACTAATGACGATTTCATTAACAGTCTTATTATTTATGTATATATAGTTGGCTAGTAAATTACATTGATTCACATACATAGTTGGCTTGACTGGGGTTAAAATCGAAGAAAGTGAAAAAGGCACTATCACAGAGGTCACACTGCAACGCTCGAAAACTACAAATGTCTATTGGGTGAAGTCCAAAGAATGCCAGCAGGTCTCTTTGGGATCGCATCTCCACACGTCCTCTGAACGATCTGTAGATCATTTTCTCAAATGGTGTGTAAAGAAGACGCACCGGAAGTGTCAATGACATCAGGTAAGTTTGGCCAAGATAAGCTGCAGGTGCGAATAAAAACGCAGCGTGAATTTTATCATTCAGCTCATCAATCTCTGAGGTCCCTACCAAGTAAAGGGTCCCGCCTTGGGAGTGCCCGATGTAAAAAATCTTTTCATTCCCCGTTTCTTCCAGGATTAGATCAACGGTTGCTGGTAGGTCGTACATCCCCATTTCATGGAAGCTGATAAGCAATATACGACCTCAGTCAAACACAGAAGATTGGTCAGTATATTATACAAAATTATTAAATTCGACAAAAAATGGAAGCAAGCATACCTAAAATTCCAGTATGCAATCTGCTTCCTCGCATTCAGGCTAACATGGCCTTGAGATAAATCCGAGCCCCTCCCGTTCGCAAGCCAGACATCGTATCCAGAATCAACCAACTTGAAAACTAAGTTTTTATTTGAGGGTAGCACAAACCATGAATCACTAACACTTCCCAAACCATGATACAGCAATACTGCCGGTTTCCAACCTCCAGTTGGGGATTTGGCTCCCCCAGGAACCCGGTGAAGGGTAAGTAAATAGCCGTCTTCGGACTGCACAGTGTGGTTTTCCAAATCGTATCCATGTTCAACCACAATTTGAGCCTAACAAACATCAAGCATTAACATATATACTAATCTTCCTTCTTTAGATTTGGATTTCATTATTTAAGCGATATCATTACTGTTCTTTTCTTCGCATCTGGATCCCTCAACCGCATAGCTGCAGACACCTCCTTCCTACACTGCCTTAGATCATATGTGACATTCACAGGAAGCGGTGTATGGGGAGGGCAGGTCCGCTGACGACCAAATGGAGGGAAACTGATTTGTCCATGTGTAAATAGCAGGTCCGACAGACATATCAATACGATCAAGACCAATTTAATCCTCCCTACCATATTAGCTCTGGCCATTCTTCATTTACTAAAAAGAAAAGATCAACATCAGCCATGTTATTTTTAGTCCCCAAATGGGTCGTTGCAAGTGTTCGGTGTATATATTTGTTTTCAACTTTAGATGCTGAGTCAATAAGTAATATTGGTAATATTAGGTAAGTATCAAAATTATATAACACGCAATATGTCGGCAAATGAGTTTCGGTAACGTTGTCTTATCTTAGGGCTTAAGTATCCACTTTGACAATGAAAATTTCAGATATTCTGCACAACTCACCCTTGATGTGTCAGTTGGCACGACTATTTAAGTACGCAAATAAATGATGAAGGAATGAAGGAATGCTTTTGAAATTTTGGTGATTTACATATACACTGTTGTAAATCACCAAAATGGTCAAACTGGTCCAAACTAAATGGCGTTTTTTCTTACTGGTTTAACTAACTACAGTTATTATTATAATCTAGCTGTTCTACTGTCTGAGGAGCTGAAAAAATTAAAGATCAATTTTATTTTTAAAAATTCAGAAGTGAAAAATGGATTGTCGTGGTTTGTTGATGTTCTTGAAATGTTTTTTTTCAGCTTAGCTTGCCTTACTTGCATGTTGAAGCATTCATAACTTTCCTTTGATGGAATTTTCGTTACCGGATTATGAATGTATGTTCAACAAACTGTTACTTTACAACATATCATGAAAAATCTAGGTACCTCATTCATGTTTAGGAAATGCATGGAATGGCAGTAGCAGACTAAGGGCCTAAGGGAAATTTGTCGGAATAACGGAGACAATAAGATACATAAAGCAAAAGGGGTCCTAAGCCTTACAGAGTCATTCCGCCATTCCTTGTCATCCGCATCATCATCATCACCCTCAACAAAGACACATTCATCCAGACCGGAATCACAGTTCAACTTAACCATATGAACCCCACATACGCATCGTGATATTCGTGATACATACCTAGCAAAATACATCAACAGATATTAACTAGTTGATTATGGATTTGGTGCTGGAGGATTTTGTCATTAGTAGTTTGTGAACGAAAAGAGAATGTAGGAAGATACTTGATGTGTAGAAGTACATAATACTTTTGCTTCTAGTTTTTTGATTTACTATTAGTTTCGAGAAAATAATTGCCGCTAGAGCTACTTATTCAATATTATTTAACCCGTGCTTCTTTTTTTTCAAATTCTTTGCCATTGCATGTAAAGCACTGCTGCGAGAATGGAAAGTATGGCCGTTTTCATCATAAAGATTAAATAAAAACATTGAATATTGAAGAAATGTTTTTGAAGAAATCAAATGTTTTGACTACTCGTATATACTGTACTTCCAGATACTAGTGCATATAATCAATAATGTTAGATTTATTTAAATAAAATGAAAACTCATCAAAAATCCTGTGCTTTAAAATACTGCCGAGTTGTTGACATATCCATTCATCATCCGGATTAAACTATCATACACAAGCTTATCTGCGTCCCGCGCAATGAGAAAGTCATTATGATCAAAAGTGTCTTCTTCTACACGATGAAGACCACGAAGTACTTCGGAGTTGATGTCGTTAGCAAGTCGTCGTATGTCCTGAAAATAAAATTTAAAGAAAACAATTTGTAATTTTCGTCATCAATCAGACATCCAACTAGATTATCTATCATTTGTTTGTTCATTACGGGAGGGGTAATAAAGGGGTCCTGCTCCCCATAAAATAGGTGGAGAGGGGCACGGACATTTTCCAATGAGTATGTAGGAGGCTCCCTGCTCCCATACCGCCGTAAATTTTCAGTTGTTCCATAATCATACTTTCGGAACTGGCATGACAGCAGATTTTGTCCAAAGTGGATGAAGGACTTCACACTGACAATATTGAGCAGCTTTAAAACATGGGCAGTATTTGTCTGCAAATATAAAAGGGTTATTATATCAGCATTCCCATCATTTAAATAGACAGGCTTTTAGCCATCTTGTTGGGTTACATACATAGTTAGCTTGATTTGGATTTAAATCGATAAAGGTGAAAAAGGCATTATCACAGAGGTCACACTGCAGGGCTCGCACACTGCAAATGTCAATCGGCTCAATTCCTAAAAACGTTAGTAACGTTCTCGGGCTTCGTAAATCCAAATATCCTCTGAGCACACTGTTCAATGTAGTGGTCACAATTGAATTGTAGGTAAGGGGTAAGAGTCTGATGATAGCTTCCATATAAGCATGACCAATATAGGCCGCAGGAGCAAGTAAGAAGGACGCGTGAATTTTATCATTTAGTTCAGGGACTTCTGATGCTCCAACCAAATAAAGCGCGCCACCTTGGGAGTGGCCGACGTAGAAAATCTTTTCGTTTCCGGTTTCTGCTAGGATTAGATCAACAGTTGCTGGTAGGTCAAACACGCCCATTTCATGGAAGCTGATAAGAATATAAATCATCTGTATGAAACATATTATTTTAGTTCGAAAAGGACGGAAAACGAACTTCCAGTTCAATAATTAAAAGTAGAAACCTAAAGTCCCAGTAGTCAATGTCATTCTGCGAATTCAGAGTCTCATGGCCTTGAGAGAAATCTGTTCCCCTTTCATTCGAAATCCAAACATCGTATCCAGCATCAACCAACTTAAAAACAAAGTTTTTATTTGAGGGTAGCACAAACCATGCATCGCCCGCATTTGACAAACCGTGATAGAGCAATACTGCTGGCTTCCTCCCTCCACGTGGGGATCTCGGTCCCCCAGGAACTCGAAATAGGCTTAGGATATAACCGTCTTCAGAAGTGACTGTGTGGTTTTCCAAATCGTATCCATGCTCGACGACGATTTGAGGCTGTGACGATCATTAAATATTTTTTCGAGTCAAATTCCTTCTTTTTTTTGATTAGATTTAGATTTCATCATTATGCCATTATCATTACTGTCCGTTTTCCAGCCTCTGGATCCTTTAACTGCCTGGCTGCAGCCACTTCTCTCCTACACTGACTTGCATCATATGTATCATTTACTGGGAGGGGTGTATGGGGAGGGCAGGTCCGCTGACAAACAAGCAAGGGAGAGAGCGTGGGGAGCTGGCCATTTGTTGTCAGCAGATCCGACAGGCATATCACTAAGGCAAACTTAGTAACAGTTTCCCACAGCGTAATACTGACCATTCTGCACTTGTGCCCTACGTTATCGTGTGCCACTGGTCACTGTACCGTGAAGACTATATATGTATTCCGTCAAATGCTTCGTATTTATACCTTTTTGCAACTTGTGTCTATTTCCGTGATTAAATAGAATTATGAAAATGGGTAGTTTCGGAAACCCAAAGGCTAGCCAAGTATAAATGACACTTTTGTAGACTGCTTCTATAATGCAATTATAAGTACGATTTAATTGTATTATAAGTAGATGAGCAACTAAAGAATTTTGAACAGTGTGATCTGAAATTTTAATTCGAACTGGATTGTTGGGAATTTTAGAACGATGAATTTATTTAGGTTAGCTGAGCTATAAATTGTACCTTTCAGCAACTACGTAATTACGGACATTTTTGTAATAGAATAAATATAATGTGGTAACCGGACTGATATCAGACAAAGGTTATTAGATAATATCTTTATTGGAGTACCTAAGTCAAGTATATTTCATTGAAATTTTGATGTACGTTTCTGTAAATTATCCGCCGTGTTTAATTCATTGGTAGAAACTTCATCTAAATTACTTGAATAAACCTATACGAATAGTTTCCGGCACGTGCGGATAACCAATCAATGTTAGAATGAATGCTAACATTCGCAATGGGAAAAACCATGCTTCAAGGGTTATGAGTCATAACTTATGACTTACAATCAGCTAGGTATCTAACATTACCTTTGATAAAAAACTATACCTATGCGAATTTCTTAAAGATATAACCAAAAAGAGAGGCTGGATTTTTTATGGGAAAATTAAATAATCAGAATTGGAAGTTTCGGAACAATGATTCTAGTTTGTTGATTGCATTTGTTTTATTTTGCTCCAATCTTCAATATGTAAACTAATTCAGGAGGTTTCAAGGAAGGTAGGGATAACTGTATTTTTTATCACACCAACGTTTTGACTATGGCTAGACTGCTAGACCTCATTAGATATGCATCGGGACAAAAGCAAGCGGTTATATGAAAAAGCAATTGTGAATATTGAAAATAAAAGTTTTTTATTAACACCTTCAGTGAAACATGTAGGTTGAAGTAACTCTGCATATCAAGATAACATGACATGCTGCACGTTTTTTATAAATTGTAGGAAAAAAATCGTACATGTGCAAATAGTTTCATTGTTTATGAAAGAACACTCTCAACTGAAATTTTAGAATTGATAGATGTATCGCTGTGTCGTTTCTTACAAACTCACTTAATTCCTGGATGGATTTGGTCAGATGCAAATTGAGAAATGGAATAATTCATTTTTCTCTCCAAGTTCGACTTACCCTACGCCAAAACATTCACACAAGTCATCTTCAACCATGATGTTGTAAATACAAGGAGATGGAGGGATATGGTATGTTTTAGTATCAGTGTTTCGGCAATGTAAATTTGACTTGGTTAACTACGTTTTAATAAATTATTCAATAAATTTATAATAAATATTAAATCAAGCATTTGTTTGGCTACTTGAATGTGTTGTTGAATAAGTTAAAATTAAATATAATAAAATAAGTTAAAGTATTTGGAAACATAAATTCCTTCAGGTTCCCGTCGAGTTGTTGACATATCCGTTCATCATATCGATTACACGATTATAAACAAGCTTATCAGCGTCTCGAGCAATGGCAAAGTCACCATGGTCAAAAGTGTCATCTTCCACACGATAAAGACCACGAAGTACTTCCGGATTGATATCGCTAGCCAGTAGAGCCATGTCCTGAAATAATATTTAAAACAAGTTATTGTAAGCGATAGCGATAAGACATCCAGACTAGATTAGTTATCATTTGTTTGTTCATTACGGGAGGGGTGATCAAGGGGTCCTGCTCCCCATAAAATAGGTGGAGAGGCGCACGTACATTTTCCAATGAGTATGAAGGAGGCTCCCTGCTCCCATACCGCCGTAAATTTTCAGTTGTCCCGTAATCATACTTTCGGAACTGGCATGACAGCAGATTTTGTCCAAAGTGGATGAAGGACTTCACACTGCCAGTGTTGAGCAGTTTTAAAACGTGGGCCGTATTGGTCTGCAAATATAGCAAGGACTATTATATCAGCATTCCCATCATTTAAATAAAGGTGCTTAGCCATTTTGTTGGGTTACATACATAGTTAGCTTGATTGGGATTTAAATCGAAGAAGGTGAAAAAGGCATTATCACAGAGATCACACTGCAACGCCCGCGCACTGCAAACTTCAATCGGCTCAATTCCGAAAAACGATAATGCTCTCGGGCTCCGCAGATCCCAATATCCTCTGAAGACACTGTTAATTATGGTCTCAAGTGGGGTATAGAGAATGGGTAACAGCCTAATCACAGATTGCATATAAGCGTGACCAAGATAGGCCGCAGGAGCCATTAAGAAGGATGCGTGAATTTTGTCATTTAGTTCAGGAATTTCTGATGCTCCAACCAAATAAATCGTCCCACCTTCGGAGTGGCCAATGTAGAAAATCTTTTCGTTTCCGGTTTCTTTCAGGATTAGATCAATTGTTGCTGGTAGGTCAAACACGCCCATTTCATGGAAGCTGATAAGCAATGTAACGCCAGATGAGTACGAAAAGTTAAATAAATAACTATAAGAATGAACCAAATAGAAATATTAAAACCTAAAGTCCCAGTAGTCAATGTCCTTCTCCGCATCTAGACTCTCATGGCCTTGAGAGAAATCAGAGCCCCTCCCATTTGGAATCCAGACATCGTATCCAGCATCAACCATCATAAAAACAAAGTTTTTATTTGAAGGTTGTATAAACCATGAATCACTAACGCTTGACAAACCATGGAAGAGCAATACTGCTGGCTTCCTGCCTCCTGTGGGTGATCTCAATCCCCCAGGAACTCGAAACAGGCTTGTTAAGTATCCGTCTTCAGAAGTCACTGTGTGGTTTTCCAAATCGTATCCATGTTCGACCACGATTTGAGGCTGTGACGATCATTAAATATTTTCGAGTCAAATTCCTTCATTACTTGATTAGGTTTAGATTTCATTATGCCATTATCATTACTGTCCGTTTTTCCGCCTCTGGATCCTTGAACTGCCTGGCTGCAGCCATTTCCCTCCTACACTGACTTGCATCATATGTATCATTCACTGGGAGGGGTGTATGGGGAGGGCAGGTCCGCCGGCGGGGAAGCAAAGGTAGCCGAAGCTGTCCATTTGTTGTTAGCAGATCCGACAGACATATCAAAAGCAGCAAGACAAACTTAGTTCCCCACAGTGTGACGTTGACCATTCTGCATTAGAAAGAGACACGGTATAAGTAGTACAAAGAATGAAATAACTATACTGAACCACTTATACTTTTTTGATAATTGATTTAGCGACATCATAATATCTTACCTGGAATCGGGCAACGTTGGTATCCAATTTCTGCACTAACTATGCTTCGCTGCCCTATGTTATCGGTAAGCTTGTCCTTGTACTATAAATTTTATGATTTTCGTTGCAAGATTCTCTGAAGTTTTTACACAAAGTATTTTCTCCAGAATTAAACAGAAATATGAAAATGGAATTTTCGAAACCCAAATGAGATATAATTAGCGAAGAAAAATAACACAATTTTTTCAAACTGCTTCTACAAATGCAATTCTAACGACTACCTAATTGTTTTATGGGTAGAGTAGAGTATCTAAAACAAACGGTTGTTTGAATTTTGGTCCAGAAATTTAATTAGAACTGGATTGGTAGGGATGCTCGAATGATATGATTTTAACCAGATTGTTAGCTGAGCTAAATTGTACGTTTCAGCAACCATGTAATTATAGACACATTACATTAGTAATGAAGTAAGTATAATGTGGTAATCCAACTGATAACACAGAAAGGGATATTAGGTTATTATCTTGATTGAATGTTGCGAATCATAAGCAACTAAGTATATTCCATTGAAATATTTATGCAGGTACCTACCATATCCTGTGAACTAACCTCCACCTTCTTTGGTATTTACAAACTGTATATAAATTACTTGAATAAACCAACAGTTTCCAGCAACTGCTGATAACCAAGCAATTATAGAATTTTCGGATTGGTGCTGACATAATAGCATTGAGAAAAATATGTTTTCCACTTTTAAAGGTCATGAATGACATGACTTCAGATTATATTAGTTGCAGTTAACACTAGCTTAAGCTGAAACTATCCCTATGCGTTTGACAAGATCTAAAAGAAAAATATGGAAAATGGGCATTAAAACAGTATGTATATGTGATAAGCTACACAATGGAAGCTATACTTTGAATGGAAAGATAAGTCAGAAATATGTTACTGGAGGTTTTGTAGCAAGTATGTTAGTTAAAGGTCAAAATTCAAAATATATTTATTTTGCTGTTAAACAATCTTTATTAATGTAAAATAACTCAGTAGGTTTCACGCAAGGTGTGGATATCGGTATTTTTATCACACCAACAACGCTTCGACTATGGCTAGACCTCATTAGGTAAAAACAAGAGGTCATGAGAAAACGAATATGAACTTTATGTTTTTGTTATGAGCACCTTCAGTGAAACATCTCCAATTATTTTACATAACGATGACCGGAAGGAAGTCAAAGGAAGATTACATTTATAACGTTAGTCACATTATTTAGAAACACATAAGCGATGGCGTTGCTAATAAAAGGTACCTAACATTGATCCTGTTTTAGTTAGCTTTAATGTCTTAAACACATTCATTCCAATAAAATATGTACCTAACTATACTATGGGGCGATGTGCACAAGTCACGGAGCCGATTTATAACAATTATTAACATATTTAATACTTCCATGCATTATATACAACGTTCGGCAATTATAACCTTCCAGTTTAAAAAAAACGCATGTTTTACTAAGAGGGGGTATGCTAAAATTGATAATAGTTGCTCCGTTGATTTTTATCGGTCATTCAAATAAATCATATCTGTAGCAATTTTTGAAGTCACTCGGTAGAACCATTGCAATAAATGTCACAATACGCAATGTGTTTTTATAAATTGTAGAAAAAATCCAACAGGTGAAAATACTTTCAAGTTAAATTTAATTCCCTTAACTCTGTAACCTCAAGTTGGCTTTCGCCAATCCATTCAAACAAATCATCTTCAGAACCATGAAGTTGTAAATATATAATATGGAGATGGAGGGATATGGGGAGGGGTGTATTTTTCCAGTGCCAGTAATTCCGCAATGTAGACTTGAGTTGGTTAATTATGGTTTAATTATTTATTCAATAAATATTTGTAAAACTTACTATGACTGATTGAATTTGTTGTTAAAAACAAGTTTAAAATAAACATAAAATAATTTAAGGCATTTGAAATCATCCGAATTGCTTAAATTTAACTTCCTGTAGAGTTATTGACATATACGTTCATCATATCAATTACAACGGAGTAGACTAGTTTATCAGCGTCCCGTGCAATCGCAAAGTCAAGATGTTCAAATGTGTCATCTTCTACACGATGAACGCCACGGAGTACTTCCGGATTGATATCGTTAGCAAGTAGAGTTATATCCTGAAAATAATATTTAAAAAACTATATTGTAATTGTCTCCGGCGATAAGCCATTCACTAGATTATCTATCAGTATTTTGATCCGTACGAGAGGTGTAATCATGGGGTCCTGCTCCCCATAAAATAGGTGAAGAGGCGCACGCAAATTTTCCAATGAGTATGAAGGAGGCTCCCTGCTCCCATACCGCCGTAAGTTTTCAGTTGTCCCGTAATCATACTTTCGGAACTGGCATGACAAGATATTTTGTCCAAAGTGGATGAAGGACTTCACACTGCCAGTGTTTGGATACTTTGAAAGGTTAGCTGTATTTGTCTGCAAAAAAAAAACAGCCAGAACTATATTATATCAGCATTCCAATCATTATAGAGCTGTTTAGTAAATATGTTCACTTACATAGTTAGCTTGATTGGGATTTAAATCGAAGTAAGAGAAAAATATATTATTGCAGAGGTCACACTGCAACGCCCGCATACTGCAAACTTCAATCGGCTCAATTCCGAAAAACGATAAGGCTCTAGGATTCCGCAGATCCAAATATCCTCTGAGGACACTGCTCAATATGGTCTCCAATGGGGTGTAGAGAATAGGCAACAGCCTAACCACAGCTTGTATATAAGCGTGACCAAGATAGGCCGCAGGAGCCAGTAAGATGGATGCGTGAATTTTGTCATTTAGTTCAGGAATTTCTGAAGCTCCAACCAAATAAATCGTCCCACCTTCGGAGTGGCCAATGTAAAAAATCTTTTCGTTTCCGGTTTCTTTCAGGATTAGATCAACGGTTGCTGGTAGGTCAAACACGCCCATTTCATGGAAGCTGATAAGCAATGTAACGCCAGATGAGTACGAAAAGTTAAATAAATAACTATAAAAATGAACCAAATAGAAATATTAAAACCTAAAGTCCCAGTAGTCAATGTCCTTCTCCGCATCCAGGCTCTCATGGCCTTGAGAGAAATCTGATCCCCTTCCATTCGAAATCCAGACATCGTATCCAGCATCAACCATCATAAAAACAAAGTTTTTATCCGAAGGTTGTATAAACCATGAATCACTAACGCTTGACAAACCATGATAGAGCAAAACCGCTGGCTTTCTTCCTCCAGTTGGGGACTTTGATCCCCCAGGAACTCGAAATAGGCTTAGTATGTAACCGTCTTCAGAAGTCACTGTGTGGTTTTCCAAATCGTATCCATGTTCAATCACGATTTGAGGCTGTGACGATCATCAAATATATTTTCGAGTGAAATTCCCTCTTTTACTTTATTAGATTTAGATTTCATTATTATGCCATTATCATTACTGTCCGTTTTTCCGCTTCTTGATCCTTTAACTGTCTGGCTGCGGCTACTTCCTTGCGACACTGACTTACGTCATAGTTATCATTCACTGGTAGCGGTGTATGGGGAGGGCAGGTCCTTTGACGACCAATCAACGGTGGCCGGAGCTGCCCATCTGTGGTCAGCAGACCCGACAGACATATCAATAAGGGCACCAGGACAAACTTAGTAACAGTTTCCCGCAGTGTAGCACTGACCATTGTGGATTTCATAGAAATTGAGGGACTATATCAATTTCAATCAATCTATCTATCCACTCGTTATTTTGCTGCCCTATTTTGACAGACACCCTCTATCCCTTGTCACTGTACTATTATGGACATTGCATAAATGATTTGATGGATTGGATGAACACTCAAACATCCAGGAATAAAAGCCGATTTTGTAAACTGCTCCTATTATGTCAATTATAATTGCGAGTCAATTGTTTTGAAAGTAGCGGAGCTAGAAATGAAGTTAACATTTTGATCAGAAGTTTTAATTAGAACTGAATTTTTAGGGATGCTGGAAGGATGCTTTTATTGAAGTTAGCTAAGTTATATTGTATTTACGTCTCATCAACCATGTAATTATAGACACGTGTGTAAATAAAAATAAGTATAATGTGAGTAACCCAACTGATATTAGATAATATCTCGATTGAAAGTTGCTATTCATAGGTACCCAAGTATATTTCCTTGAAATATTTATACAAGTACCTGTAAATTATCCTATTGCACAAGCATAACATTTAGTCATGATATATTTTAAGTAGTTCAGTTCTTTGTAACGTCAGCGCACGTGGATGTATGTGACATTGGAAATTAGTATATATATATGCATGAATAATTTAATGAGCCAATTAATTCGCTCACCAGAACAAGAGAGTTTAACATCTCCTGCAACTTACCCTTTACACCTGGTGTCATTGTAAATTTCTTTATTACTAACTGCATCTAACTGCCACCGGTTAGTTTCCGGTAACTGTTGATAACCAGTAATTCATTGAATTTTCGGATTGGGGAAACAGGGTTTTCCACTTTCAAAGGTCATGTCAATTACTTTTTGCACTAGCTTTTAAATGAAGACTATTCCTCTGCGTTTTACGTAATCTAAAAGAATCGTAATGTAAAACTGAGCATTTATTAATAATAGTATGCGATAGTATTGTGTATGGAACAATTTTTATATTTTTATGATGTAAAATAATTCAAGAGGTTTCACGGAAGGTGTTGATAGCGGTATTTTTGCCAACGTTTTTGTCTATTGGCTAGACCTAATCAGGGAAGGAACAGGAGGTTATGAGAAAAAGAATATGAACATAAATTTTGCTAGGAACATCTTCAATGAAACAACTCCAATTATTTTACATAACAAAGACCGGAAGGAAGTCGAACGATCATTCATGATTCCATTTTTAACCTTAGTTATTATTAATTAGAAATTTTTTCACTATATTGATTTATTATGGAACATAAATAGAACAACTCCACTTATAAAAGGTGGTCTTGTTTTAATGTATTAAACACATTCAAATCAAATATGTACCCACTTACGGGGAAATGTGTACAAGTAACTCAGTACACGCATGTAGTAAGACTCATGCTTCGCTAAACAGGGCAGAGAGCTTATCTGTAGGTTAATAGTAAGTTGAAGTCTGTTGAAATTTGTACAGCTTGCTCCGATGAAATGTCATCGGTCATCTTTCTGCCATCATGCCTGGAGCAATTGTTTCAGCAACACTGCGTGTCAAATAAATATGAGATACCGTTATCGGCAAATTGTAGAATAGAATCCTTCAGGTGAAAATACTTTCATTTATGAAAAAAGACTTTAAAACTTTAAAATTGACACAATTCATTATGCCATCCAACCTGAAAGCGTTGTATTGTTTGTTATAAATTCTTCTTTCTTCTCTGCAACGATGACTTGTGTATACCTTTCGCCAAAACATTCAAGCACGTTTTCAAAACCATGAAGTTGTAAAAATATATTATGGAAATGGAGGGGGATTTTTTAGCTAGTATTTCGGCAGTGTAGATTTGAGTTTGCTAATTACGTTTTAATAATTTATTCAATAAATACATAATAAATATTAAATGAAGCATTTTTGGCTACTTGAACTGTTTGTTGAATAAGTTAAAAATAAGCATAAAATAATTTACAAGATTTGATATCATCCAAATTTCTTTGATTTAAAATCCTGTGGAGTTATTGACATATCCGTTCATCGTATTGATTAAAACGGAGTAGACTAGTTTATCTGCGTCTCGAGCAATGGCAAAGTCCGCATGATCAAATGTGTCATCTTCCACACGATGAACTTCACGGAGTGCTTCCGGGTTGATATCATTAGCAAGTCGACGTATATCCTGAAAAGATTTTATTGTTTAACAATTCATATTACATTATTGAAATTATCATCCGGATACTTAAAAAATGGGGATATTGAAATTTGTCTTCCTTACTGGAGGGGGAATGAAGGAATCCTGTTCGCCATAATATATGTGAAGAGGCGCACGTATGTTTTCCAAAGGATACGAAGGAGGCTCTCTGCTCCTGTAACGTCGCAAATTTTCCAGTAGGCCATAATCATACTTTCGGAATTGACATGACACGATATTTTGACCAAAGTGGATGTAGGATTTCAGACTGGCAGTGTTGAGCATCTTTGCAACGCGTGGTGTATTTGTCTGCGAGTAAGTCAAATAAATAATTATGTGTTAGTTTAGTACCACAGCTTATATTTGAATTTTTTGGTAGGTTAGGTACGTGCTGCTGGTAATCGAATCAAACCCAGATCTGCAGAATTACAGAATGAAGGATTTACCGCAAAACCATCTGGTTTGCTTAACCAAGATGGATAAGTTAATTAATTTAAACTAAGACCAAATGTTAACTTACATAGTTGACTTGATGGGGATTAAAATCAAAGAAAGTGTAAAAGGCACTATCACAGAGGTCACACTGCAATGCCCGAACACTGCAAATGTCAACTGTTTCGATTCCCAAATAAGATAGCAGACCTCTAGGGGCACCAGTTTCCCAACGTCCTTTGAAAACGCTTTGGAGTATACCTTCAAGTGGCGTGTAAAGAACACGCAAAAGAGAGGTGAAAGACGATATATAAGCCTGTCCTAAATATCCAGCAGGAGCCATTAAGAAGGATGCGTGAATTTTGTCATTTAGTTCAGGGACTTCTGATGCTCCAACTAAATAAACTGTGCCCCCTTGAGAGTGCCCAATGTAGAAGATTTTTTCGTTTCCGGTTTCCTTCAGGATTAGATCAACAGTTGCTGGTAGATCATAAACTCCCATTTCATGGAAACTGATGAAAAAAAATATAATTTATTTAAATATATGAAAGACAATATCATAGTTCGGACAGGACGAAAAGGAAATAATTTCAATATTTAAGAGTAAACACCTAAAGTCCCAGTATTCAACGTCGTCCTCTGCATCCAGACTCTCATGTGCTTGAGATAAATCAGAGCCCCTTCCATTCGGAATCCAAACATCGTATCCAGCATCAACCATCATAAAAACCAAGTTTTTATCCGAAGGTTGTATCAACCATGCATCACTAACGCTTCCCAAACCATGATAGAGCAACACCACTGGCTTCCTTCCACCACGAGGAGACCTTGGTCCCCCAGCAACTCGATACAGGCTCAGAATGTAACCGTCTTCAGAATTTACAGTATATGTTTCCAAATCGTATCCATGTTCCATCACGACTTGAGCCTGTAACGGTCAAAAAATATATTTCATGCAATTTATTCTTGATTAGATTTAGATGTCATTAATATGTCATGGTCATTATATTATCATTACTGTTCTTTTGTCCGCTTCTGGGTCCTTCAATTGCTTAGCTGCGGCTACTTCCCTCCTGCACTGACTCAAATCATATGTATCATTCACTGGAAGCGGTGTATGGGGAGGGCAGGTCCGCTGACGACCAAGCAAAGGAAGTCGAAGCTGGCCATTTGTTGTCAGTAGATCCGACAGATATATCAATAGCACTAGGGCAAATTTGGTCTCCCACAGCATGACTCTAACCATTCTGCATTTACGAGAAATTGAGGGATTATCACAATCAACTCTGCTGCAATATCTGTGATTAAAAGAGACTTACGTTATCTTACCTGGACTAAGTGTTGGCAAATCTGCACTCGCTGTCCTATAATTTATCGGTGTGCCACTGGTCACTGTACTATGAACATTATGTGTATTCCGTTAAATGCTTTGTATATTTTTGCAACATGTATTTGTTACGGGGATTAAAGAGGAATGTGAAAATGATTTTTTGGAAACCCCAACTAGCCAGGAATAAATGCTACTTTTGCAAATTGCTCCTACTATTGATTATTGAAATTAGTAATTAGGATTCAATTGTTTGAAAAGTACTGGAGCAAGAAATAAAGTGTTCACATTTTGATCAGAAAATTTAATTGCAACTGGATTGTGAGGGATGTTGGAACTATGATTTTATTCATGTTAGCTAAGCTAAATTGTACGCTTCGCCAATCATGTAAATTATATAGATTTGTGTAATGGGATAATCTAGTATGCCGGATACTGGATGCAAATGTATAGGTAGCTGTACTCAACATTGTAGTGTAAGCTATACTGGATACGAGTTAATAACAAGGCTGCTAACCAGACCGTTAACATTTAAATGAATAGTAGGTATAATCATTTATCATTATTGAATGTTGCGAAACATAATCCTTTTGTTGATTGAAGAAGTTACCTGTGAATTATCATGCCGATGGGGCTCCACCCAAGTTTTTTATTTCTTTAGTACAAAACAGTATAATTATCTAAATTAGGGAATAAACCAATGTAGTTTCCACTACGTGTTGATAACCAAGCAATTAAAAAAATTTCGGATTGAAGCTGACATTCGCAAATGTTTTCCACTTTCAAGGTCAATATTTAAGATGTACTTATATATGCCATTGCCTTAAAAGTGCTATTCATATGCAAATTACTTTAGATCTAAAGAAAAATATAGAAAATGGGCAACACCCAAGGGGAGCTGGATTTTGTTTGGGAAAATTAATCAAAATTGGATTATTTGAAGTTTCGGAACAAAGATTTATAGTTTATAGTTCAGGGTTGCATTTATTTTGATGTCAAACAACATTCATGATGAAAAATAATAATGGAGGTGCTATTTAAAGTGTGTGTGCTGATAGGCAACGTTCAGACTGACTCTGGTCCTCAACAACGAATGTAATCAATCATAAAATCCTTTCTGGGAATATTTTCCGTGAACCCTCTTGAATGATGAACACAAATACTAAATTGTGAAAAGTAATAGTAAATCGGATAACTCAACTTATGATAGCAATGCTAATAAAATGTACTTAATGCCATTGTCATGTTTTAAAAACATTCCAATCAAATATATGTACCTATCTATATCATGGGGCGCCTTGTACAAGTCAGGTAGCATATTTATCCCTTAATACTTTTTGACCATTAAGTCCACGCGATCTACAATTACAATTTTCCAGTTTTCATAAGACTCATACTTCTCTAAACCGGACAGTATCTTCCCAATACAGTCATATCGGTCCCCTATGATCCCCATGATTTTGAGCTCAACAGATGGAATGTAATTGTTGCTCGAATCATCTTCATTTGTCAATATAAGATAACCAGTGTAATTTCTAATTATGTATTTTGTGATTATGAGTTCCATTTTCATTGTGGAAGGAAAATGATACGAAACGAGTTTGGAGAACTACGTTTGAATTATTTATTCAATAAATATTAAATAAATCACTTTTTGGCTTCTTGAATTGTGTGTTGAATAGTGATAAATAAACAAAATAAAATAATTTAAAATATTTGGAATCATCTAAGGTGAAACAAATGAAATGCGCTCAAGTGATTGACATATCCGTTTAGCATATCAATTAAACCAGCGTAGACTAGTACATCGGCGTCTCGTGCATTGACAAAGTCTGAATGATCAAAGGTTATATCGTCCACATGATGGATGCCACGAAGTACTGCAGGATGGATTTCGTTAGCAAGTCGATGTATGTCCTGAAAAGATTTTATTGTGGGAACATTGCATAATATATTATATTGAAATTTTCACCCCGATATTGGGGAAAATAGGGATACAGAAGATTTTCTTTCTTACAGGTGGGGTAATTATGGAATCCTGTTCCCCATGGAATATGTGAAGAGGCGCACGTATATTTTTCAACTGATATGGAGGAGGCTCCGGGCTCCCATATCGCTTTAAATTTTCCACTAGCCCGTAATCGTATTTGCGGAATTCACATGACAGCATATTTTGTCCAAAATGGATTTGGGATTTCAGGCTGGCAGTGTTCAACATCTTTGCAACATTTGGTGTATTCGTCTGCAAGCAAGATTAACCAATTAGTGTGTTAGTGTCACAGGCTTAATACTTAAAAGAAATTAAGGTCATGGGTCAGGCTGACTTACATAGTTGATTTGATGGGGATTGAAGTCAAAGAAGGTGAAAAAGGCAATGTCACAAACGTGGCATTGTAGCGCTCGACGACTGCAAATGTCAAGCGAGTCGATTCCCAAATACCTTAATAACGTTCTACTAGGAGCTCGCATTTCAAACCGACCTTTGGCCAGTCTCCGAACGATCCCTTCAAGTGGTGTGTACAGAAAACGCAAAAGAGCGGTGAACGACGGTATATACGCGTGGCCAAGAAAAGCCGCAGGAGCCATTAAGAATGATGCGTAAATTTTATCATTCAGCTCAGGAATCTCTGAAGTCCCTGCCAAGTACAGCGATCCACCTTGGGAGTGCCCCACGTAGAAAATCTTTTCGTTTCCGGTTTCTGCTAGGATTACATCAACGGTTGCTGGTAGGTCGTAAATTCCCATTTCATGGAAGCTGATAAACAATGTAACGCCAGTTTAGTACGATAAGGTTATTTTTTAAAAATATTAGAAAGAGAGAGAAATGGTAAAACCTAGAAGAATATAAATAACATATGAAGCATGAGTGTAGATTGGCAAAAGACGAGAAACAAACAAACTTTATTTCGATATTCAAAAGTAAAAACCTAAAATCCCAATATTCAATGTCGTTATTCGCATCCAAGCTAACATGGCCTTGGGATAAATCAGAACCCCTTCCATTTGGAATCCAGACATCGTATCCGGCGTCAACCAACTTAAATACCAGATTTTTGTTCGAGGGTTGGATAAACCATGAATCCCCAACATTTCCTAAACCATGATAGAGCAACACCGCTGGCTTCAATCCGTGGCCACGAGGAGACATAGGCCCTCCAGGAACTCGATATAAGCTGAGGATGTATCCATCTTTGGAATGGACAATGTGTGATTCAAAATCGTATCCATGCTCGACCACGATTTGAGGCTGTAAAGGTCATCAAATATTTTTTCATGTAAGTTTCCATTTTCTTCTTGCAACTTCCTCTACATTACATTTAGACTTCATTATTACGCCATTATCATTACTGTCCGTTTTTCCGCCTCCGGATCCTTCAACAGCCGGGCTGGACCGACTTGCCTCCTACACTCACTTAAATCATAGGTATCATTCACAGGAAACGGGATATGGGGAGGGCAGACCCTCTTACGACCAAGTAAGGGGACTCGGAGCTGCCCATCTGTGGGCAGCAGACCCGACAGAGATATCAATAGCACCAGGGCAAACTTAGTTTCCCACAGTGTAACGCTGACCATTCTGCATTTGGTTGGAATTGAGGGTCGTCAAAATCAGCTCGGAGTCAAATCAGGTTATTTCCGAACACTTTTTTACACGTTACTGTATTGAAATTTTAAATTTAATATTTCAAAAAATTAGGAAATAGCGTTACACGAAAAATAACGGGAGTTTTACGACATGCACAAACGTTACGATGACCTCAAGTTACCTGAACTAAACTGTTCACAAAGGGGATTTATTTCCAATTTCTGCACTCGTTTTACGCTGTCGGTGTGCCACTTGCCACTGATCACTGTACTATGAGCATTATATGCATTCCCAAAAAGCATATATTTCCGTGATTACACAGGATTATCAGTTTGAGAAATCCAAACTAGCCAAAAACTAAAGGCCACTTTCGAAAATTGCTCATATAATTACGATTTAAGTGTCTTATAAGTGAAGGAGCAACAAAAACCGTGTTAACAGTTTGATCAGAAGACAGAACTGGATTGTTAAAGATTTTGGAACGATGATGATGATTTTGTTCAGGTTAGCCAAGCTAATTTTTACGATTCAGCAAACATACATTTTTGTAATGGAACACTCAACTATCAAGTCTACTGACTGTAACTGTTTGTAACAGTTTACTATATACTGGATACGAATTAAGTACAAGGCGATAACCAGACCGATAAACATTGGATTGGGTATTAGGTATATTATTATGATTAACTGTTGTGAAGCAAGTATATAGTTCATTGTAATATAATGTAAGTTGCAAATTATCGGAAACAATCATGCGTATAAGGCTCCACCTAATTTTTTTTAATTGCTCAGTACGAAAATATGTTGTTGTCTAAATTATGATTGAATAAACTGATGCAGTTTCCAGAAAGTGTTGATAACACAATAACAATAGGATTTTCGGATTGGGACTGACTTGATTGGGGATTAAGAAGTTTTACCCTTTTGAGAGTTAAGACTTAAGAGCAGTTAGGTACTCACCATTAGCATTAGCTTAAATAAAAAACTATTTCTATGCAAATTACTCAAAGCTCTAGAAGAAAAAACGAATAATAATGAGCATTCATGCCGTAAACTAACTCCCCGACATAAGAGGAGCTTTGTGGGAAAAAAATTAATTAGAACTGGAGGGTTAGATATTTTCAGTATTATGATAATCTTTTGCATCGACTATCTGTATATAGTCCTTATATAGTCTTCATGAAGGCAAAAACAAGAGATTTCTAGAAAAGGAATATTAACATTGAAATATCGTTATGAACACCTTCAGTGGAACCTCTTGAAGTATTTTGCGTAACGAGGACCGGAAGTAAAGGGATGATTCCATTCACAACCTTTTTTATTAATGAATTGTTTCTACTGAATAATTCCATTGTGGAAAATAAATAAGATAATTTGACTCGACTCATGATAGCGATGCTAACAGAAGGTACTTACTATGATTAATCATGTTATAATGCTTAAAGCCCATTTTAATCACATAAATATGTACCTAGCTTTATTGTGAGACAAGACCCTGAACATCGTTACAAATAATATCTATTATTTAGCATTTCCGCACGTTACATGTTTACATGCGGTCAGTAATTACGACTTTCCGCTCAAGTCTCATGCTTTGCTAAACAGAGCACATCGGCACTGTATAGTTCTTTGAAAATTGCGTAGTTTGTGCCCCGGATCTACTGGAGAACGGTAATCAAAATTTATTGGTGGCTAACAATTTTAATATATATTTTAAATGAATGTGGACCATTTACAAAAATTGAATTTACCACATTTTCAAACAAAGTTGCATAATTTTAAATTACAAATTAAGTATCAAAATTGCACCAAAAAATATAACTACCCCTTAAAACAAACATAAACCAAGTTTAAACCAAGAACAAATCTGATAAGATCAAATGATAAGGCAGACAGACTATAATAATTTTGTCTGCAGAAGTCAAGTTCAAGGAGAGCTACACATCAGTAACTCAGCGCAGCGCTTTTATGGAAGGTCACATTATCTTAATTAATCTTAAGTGGACTCAATTGATGCACAGAAGTTATAAGTGCATGTACTTGAAATCTGTAATTATATGCTGAGAACTTCATGAAGGGCTCCAACAAGCGTATTGTCCAATGCATTTCTCTGAAATTCCTATGCAAAATAGGTAAATTCTAATGTAAGCTTTTAATCGCAGATTAATTTTCTTACAGTTGGACTGTATGGCGGAGGATGCCTGCCGTGGTCCGGTATGAAGGGTGAAAGGGGTTTGATCCCCGAGGGTGTTGTACTAAAAGCGGTTATTAGGCGGTATATGCCTGTTTTATAATGCAAAAGAGAAAGGTTTTTATTTTATTTCAAGTATT
>JAQGAH010000882.1:0-22816 GCA_034696885.1 Lepidocyrtus paradoxus | reverse complement strand
AAAAAAAAAGAATAAGATTGCGCTGATAGAACACAAATATGAAATATTTGGCTTGTTAAAGGGGAAAAAAATCACAGTCACAGTTATTATTTTACACGGAATGATTTTTTTATCGTCACTCTGTTCCAAACGGTCCGTTGTTGCCCTAATAGTAGTGGTACGCAGGGGCAGCAACTACATAAGCCGGAGATACGATCGCCCCAGCGGTTGATCCAAAACGGCGAATTCCCGTGTCCACAGAGCTGGCCCAGGGTGCGTGGAGGCTGGGACTTTGATATCCGGTGTTTGTCAGAATCCCTCCGTGTGTGTATGCGATCCCGGCATAGGCGGCGGCGATGAGGGCGAACAGGATGATGAACTGGGTTGGGGGGGAATCGGAGCGTTTATTAGTTTTTGCGTATATTATATTAGCGTATTTCTGTTTGATCTTACCTGCTTCATTTTTGCTGATTTCGCGAAAAAGTTGCTCTTGCAAAGAAAATGGGTTTTGTAAGCTGAACAGTTTGCTCTTCTCCAGTCGGATTGTAAAGATTGAATGATGGATAAAATTAGCAGCCCTCTGCTTTTATGCAGCGGAAGAAGCTCCCCCCGGAACTGCGTATATTAACTATAACAATTATATTATGAGTATATAACGATGCTCTTCATTATGCTAGTGGACTATACTACCCCTCCTTCCTCCAACCATTATCCAAGGCAAAGGTCTGCAAACTGGCCACGCCACAACGTTGTACATTCCACATAATCACGCACGATTGCAAACAATTTTGTTTTTAATATTAATGCTAAACTGCAGTGAAAAATCATAAAAATGAGTACATTCATGTCATTGTTGCATTTTTCATCATATCATCGTCACCACACATTCCTATGTGCGTTGTAAGCTGTCTGATGATGAACACAAACAAACAAAAACGCTACGTACACAGAAGTTTTGTAGCACAATTATCATTTTTTTAATACTCTTAAATAGAAAAATCCTTAGAATGTGAGAAACTACGAAACTTTTTAATGCCAAAAGGGACTCACCTGAACACCTATTAATAATAGAGTTTATGTTTGATTAAGCTTCTTTGCGTTCTTAGATGTGAACTTTGTGGTGTGGTCACCACCTGCTATTTATTGCATAACCTTAGAGAATACGGACATGTATGATAACATGGCGCTTCTAATGCTCCCTTTTAGCATAGCCTCACCATTTCTACCCCATATTCACAGTCATGTAATGGTTAACTTTCAAACAGTTACGTACAATTTCCAACAACGTTACGTTCCGCCATAAAAATCGTACAAACCTTGCAGCTCTGTTGCACTTTCGCACTACAACGTCAAGATAATTTAATGCTCCAGCAATTTCATGCATATCGTAGGAGTGAACTTCATTATGAACCTCCACCACCGTGAGAACTTTATGGTAATGCAGAAGAAGTGGAGTAGTAGTTCAAAGAAACTTGGCAAAAAATGTTTTCAATCATCTTTATTATGATGACTATGGCGTATGTGTGTAGCAGGTTTTTGTAAAAGGTAGCGTTATTGAAACTGAAAGTGGGAAATGTGCTATATTGCTATTTATATAATGCAAAATGTGTGTATCGGCTTGACTCTTAAAGTCATTTGTAAAAATATAAATCAGGATGATAACTTTTCTGTCAACAACAGCGTCGATCGCATTACGTGTCTCTTAATTATGATGATGATGATGAGAAGGAGGAATGCTCGTAACAATGAGCAGATTAGTCATCAATCCTGTTAAATCGGATGTTAAGAGACTCATTCACATTAGCAGAAGAAAAAATATGAAATCATCGTAAACCTACTTTTTTCTGCCTTAAAATCTGACTGATCTCATTACACATGACAAGAAAAAAGTCAATAAACTTCTCCAACATGGGTTTTAGGTACTCTAACATGCTCATCGTCAATTACAAAACTATTAATTTGTGTGTTTTTTTCAGTTTTGCGGCTTCCGATCAATTACGTAATGATGATTGTAGAAATAAAAGGGGATTTCAAGGACTCGCTTTGACTTCATTTGTCAGAGCTGTGTCTGTAGGGAAGGTGAACTCAAACTCATCATCATCATCACGCTTGTACAAAATTTTTGAGGTGGAGTGCTCACTTTTACATATGGATTGTTTGAGACAACTCGTGATATTATGACACTGCTCAAGTAGCTCATCGAATTAGCACTGTAATTGCTCATTAGCCATCTTCTAAATGGCCCTATTGTGTGGATTTCAAAACGAAATTATGATTGGTGTTACACTGAGCTCCGCTAAAAGCAACTGTTGCGTAAAAATATATAGGCTTTTTGAAGATGAATTTGCACAAAAGCTGAGCTATTTTGCACACCTGCAAGTGAGTTCAAAGTCATGAGCATTGTTACAAAGAAACAACCTATCAGAAATTTGTATCTCCAATTACGTAATTGAGGGATTACGGTACACAACAAACAAAGTCGTCCTTCCCTCTCATTCTTTGCCTTTCTTTGTCTAATTAGTACTTTGTGAAGATCATCATCATTAGCGAGATTCTTTGATGGGATTAAGTCATAAAAAGCTTGTTCATAACTCTATTAAAATAGTTTCCCTTTCAAATAGACTTATAATTATGTAATTTAGAAATTCCTCCAACCACCAACACCGCTACCCTCCAAAAATTGCGTCAACACTTAACCTCTACCCATCCACCTCATTGTCGGCATTCACGTACTCCATCCCAATATGTTTTTTTCATGTAAACTACTAATGAAACATGTTATAAAACGTCCCAGTAATAAACAGCTTTTTTTTACAACAGGAAGAAGAGTGCAAAATATGTGGAGCTTATTTGTGAACACAACGGTCTCAAGGATGGATTAATAAACGTCATCATCATCATCCTCCCCACCTAAAAGCTTTTCAACATTAATATCTGATTTATGAATGGCTGTGTTTTCATAAGGCTGAGTTTTTTTGTGCGAACACTTTTCATTTCAAAATCCTTCATGGATGGAAGGGACGACGACGTGTTCCTTCCTTCATCATCAACATTTACCAACTTTTGTTTGACATGACGGGCGTAACGCTGCGCTGACTCTTCTTACACGAATTTTGCTATAAATATTCAGATATTTAGTCTGTACAACGGAAACTGTTTCAACCCAACAATGAACAATTCAGTATTATGAACCATGTCAGAGCAAAATTGAGACGAAGCAGTCTGTAGCAACCCCAGAGCTGTATATTATCCCACTAAGCCCTGTACACGAATTCTTTCATTTTCCCCATTTTTTTACAATAAAATTGTCAATTTTTTTTTCGTCTAGTTATCCCCATCATAAATTCGCAACACAGCAGCAGCCCAATTTCTGAACAATTTCAACTTTTTTTTCTTCGTGTAACGAATCCAAGCCCAATTTGCTCAACTCATAAAAAAAACATCAGCGACTGATGATGATCATGCTGCTGTCAATCATGCCTCGCATGAATGATGTGTTCCTCCTGGTATGCGCAAGATGGACAGATAAGCTGCTAAACTACATCATTGGTAATAAGACGTAATGACCCCTCAGCTAAGAAAAACTGACTTGCCAGTTACTTCTCTTCACATTTTTGTGTGGCTGGCAGGCAAGGCGTGAGAAAAATCTGGCTTCATTTTCCCCTTTTTTATGAGTGTACTTCACAAAGCTAGTCGACGCGACAGAGGGACTCCCTCAGGGAAGGTCAGTGCAGAAACTATGTAGCGAATGATGATGAGTATGCAGGGGCGCAGTGATGTTTTTTTTGTTAAAAAAAATAATCGTACTAATAATCGTCATAAATATTCCTGTTAACCTAAGTACCTACATGAGGCATCTTATCTTGTTTGATGTAATGATACGATTGTACACGATAATAAATGTTCAGATGGACATGATCAGAGAGTGATATCTTAAATGGAGTACTCAACACCGATAACCTCTCTGGCCATAATAAATGTTTTATTTAATTGGTGGCAGAGGTAGGTATTTGGGAAAAAAGGGTTCACGTGTATCCGTCTTCCGTTACATAACTTTGGTTAAGTATTTGCCATCATTTTAACGTATTATTAAAATTGCTCTTGATATGTATTTGCTGCTGATGTATCGACAAGATAACGAACCAATTTCCATCCCAGATAGGAACTTGAGAGATATAATTATACCAGTTTTATATTGGGAATCGCAATAAAATCCTCGTAATGACTGTGTATTAAATTGCCGTTAACATTCTGTTGGGATGTGAGCTAAAACTGGACATTTTTTCAGGGGGAAGTGTGAACTGGATGGAGTATGTATGAGATATGTGCAAGGGTGCTTTGGTAATAAAAAAATCAAATTGGATGTGAGGAATTTGCTGTTTTATGGACATTGGTTGCTGACATTGTTGCAGTAATTAAAAAATGCAAATGCTGAAGTTCAGGAAGATGCAGCCCTGATGTAAATTCTTAAGGGTACGGTGTTCTGAAGGTGCTTGGTCTTGAATAACACAGGAATTAAGTCGCTATTGAAGTTTAATTAAATTAATTATGGTGTGTAGAAATACGGCTCAGTGTTATGAATGGTTTGTCACGTGCCGTAGCGTGATAATGAAATGATTTTTGTTACTTGATATTTTATCTGGTTTGCTAAAATTGTTTGGTCAAATTATACTAAAAAGTTGTCATATTTTCATCAGCGGTTAAAGGATTTTCTCCAGAAACGCCCCAAAAAAGTTGATCTAAAAGGGTTACGAATTACATCTTAAATCACGTCCCAATGTCATCGTATAATCACTCGTCTAACAACGCGATCTTATTACATTCTACAAAGAAAGATTTTAGAACATAATTTACAGTTCATATGTTATACAGTTTTTTTTAGATTATCCAGTTTGTCAGAATTCCAAATGCTGCGATTCATCATTTTTCTAAAATAGCAAAGATGTAATTTTCCACAAAAGCCACACACTAGTTTTCTATAATTTTCAGTGCCTCCCTCCCTGTACTTGCATCACATCCTCTTGGAGAACAGCATCGAACGCTCACAGAATTTGAGGGAGTTGTTCGAAGAGGGTGCTTTGCAATCGTTCAGAATTTGGAGAGTCCCATTTTCCTTGCTCATTTCCCTTTTCCAACAGATTTGTCATGTTAAAGCGTAAAGGGGCTCTTGCATGAATTTTGTACCAGTTTGTAGCAATTCCATTTCAATGTTTTTAGATTTTGCCAAATTGCTGCCAGTGCCAGCTTACACACAACACACATAATTACCAAATTCATCAAATTCTACAAAGTCGTGGTAAAACAGCTCCCACACCTTTGCAATCAAGACAACATCGTCTTATTAATAGCTAACCCCATCCATATCCGCATCCTTTACTTATTTTCCTCTCAAAAGCAAATGCAAATGACACGATACGAGTTTATTACATTCATCTGTGTACCGGAAAGAACCAGGTCAAGCACAACAACAATACGCTTGATAAGATAATATTGAAATATGTGGATGGATGGCTACGCTCTTTCCTATATATGCATCCAAAAGTACAAAAACATTATCATCCCACTCTCCCCAATACTGAAACATTTTTTCCTCGAATCAGTTACAAAACACACCGATTAGATTACTACGTTACTCCACTTTCTCCAGCTATGCAGGACCGGGTTATATACTCACCATCATCAAATGTAGGTTTCTCTCAGCTGTACCGACATATACGCTGTTCCTCCTATCTAATAAAGTTTCCTATTCCAAATTCCTTCCTCCTCCTCTGAACCAAATCTGTGATCCCGAAATGTTTGGGTTGTGTTGTGAAAACTGGAATAAAAAGGGGTATATAGGCGCACTTATCGGGATGTCCTTTTTTCCAGCAGAGTCGATAGTCATGTATACTCCCTTTAGGGCCATCATCAGAATAGATGTATATCGCCAGCAGCCCTTTGAAATATGCATCATTTTATTCTGGGTCAGAGAAGTAGCAATAAAGACATAGTCATGTACAGACGGCTATATTCCATGCATCCAGCCTCCCTTCATCTCTCTGCAAAGTTTAGGTCACACAACAACCGGATCCTGGATGCTGAGGGAACCCAAGATTTTGCAAATATGGGACGAACATGCGGCTCAACTCGGCTACCACGATACTACCCCCTCAGCAAAGGAGCACAGATGGAAAGAGTGACTGACAATGAGCGGAGGAAGGCAGAGACTCTTACACATTTCATTATCGTGATGATTCTCTGTAGTACAGTAGGAGTTTTGAGGAATGTAGACCATTTTTCTTGAATGTACTACATTTTTTTACAACCAAGCACAGACACGATGGAATGGCAGAGCAGACGAGATACGACGAGAGATGACGAGACTGTGGGAGTTGCCATGGTTACTCCGCCATTTCCTGGATCGTTTCATCGGCTCCCTCATTCTCCTCTGGAGAAGCGTATCTTTCCAGCATACCTTTACTCCTGGAAAACTAGGTGAAAGTTAATGTGGTGGGGATGGAGGAAAAAGATGTGATTTTGATGTTGGATATCTTCCTGCATAAGTCAAGTCTAATAGAGCCGGGGAACGTGCAACTTTCTCGAGAGGATTTAGTGCATTGCTGGGCTGGCATAAATGATAGCGTATATGAATATGAATGTGATGTAATGAGGGGAAATATGCTTTTTCATGAGTAATGATGATATGGAGGTTGAGCAATGAGCGTAATGTGAGTTTGAATATGTGCATGTATTAAAACAGTCCTGTCAGCTATGACATTTATTTCACTTCTTATAACATATGATTAGTTTTATTGGGGAAAAAGTTGGGAAGGGGGGTTGGGAATTGTATATAAATTCTTATCACTTTTTGATATGTTGATGCTGGGGATTGGATTGGCTCTTGCGAGCATTTTTTTATTGTTCAAAATCGTCCAAGAATGATTGAACGTGGGAGTGTTGGGTTGACATATAACGTGGTGATTTGCTAGAATTTCCTTTCTTTACACGAACGCTTTTTAACAGAAGGCTGAGTTGTATGGAGAGAAAGCATAAATGTTGAATGAAATGAGGAATATTATTGATAAATTTTTTTATGGCTTCTTCCTGCACAATACTGTCTCTATTATTCATTGAATTGCACGAGAGGGTGAACAATAGCGAGAGGGAAAGGTGAGCCAGCATGTGCTGTTCTGTTTTTCTATTAGAGTGATGTATGGGTTGTATATGGTGGCACTCATGATGATGGTTGGTGAGTCTTTCTTACAAAAAGTGTTGAGAGCGTGTGTGTGAGAAGAACTTTTGTTCTTTTGAGAAGAAAGAAACTGATTGAATAAAGGGAAAAGTGATGATAACACGGATTTTGAATGGATGGTAGGGGAAAGGGGGGAAATCAGGGGGCAAATAGTTGCTTTCTTCCTATCTCTCGTGGGCTGTTCGTTGATGCATGATACATATGCATTCTTAAACGTGGACATTTTATGACGAAATACAAAATGATCAATGTATAATGGATACGGGCATGTTCTTAAACAGCAGCTGTCAGGATTGCATCAGTCATCGGAAAAACTTTTTGCCAAAGAATCAAAAGTTTCTTGAAGACTGGGTGACGGTTGGGTTGTAGCTGTCACTCAGTCATTTGCTTAAACAAATGATGTTTATTGGAATGCGCCAGGTGGGACCTATGGGATTGCTCTACCTCTCCATAAAAATAAATTTCAGCAAAGTAAAGCAAATGTCTGCATATTCGAGTCTCCAACCACATCCAGCCAAGACAAAATACTTCCGCTTTCATTCAGAACTCAGTTGAACAGGAACCTAATTCTCAGTTAATTTTTTTATAATACCATTAGGCTCCATCTCCATTTCCCCTCTCCAATCAGATTACTGTTCAGTTTTTGTTACATTCACCCTGCTAAGCATTTGAGATGAAAACTCGTAGCCTGAAGCCTCCCATTCTATATTTCATTCCCCCTAATTTTTATTCAGACTTTCTCCCTCGAGGTTTTGTATTCAAACCGTTGCCGTATTCGTAACTTTCCTGGAGCAGTCCATATTTATGAGATTAGTACGGATAGAGAAAGGAGTGAGCCAAGCAGACAAAATGGCAATGAATAATATTTCATCTATCCACGCATGCAATATAGTAATGACATGAGAGAACCTCATATCCAACCATACATATGCGGAAGTAAACGGGGAACGTCTCTGTTTTGCGTGGATGGGTTTTGTTAACGGCTCGATCGTTTTGCGGTGTTGGTGCGGGTGACAACAATGAGTAAAGCGTATAATAAAAACGAGGAAGCACATACTCAAGCCTATCGAGAGAAAGCAGCCAGACTAGTACAGAAAATATATTTTGGTAGAAATCCCCAGCCTGAAGCATCCGCGGTAGTTTAAGATTTATATAGGTTGGGAAACTGGATGAGAATCCAGACCATTCTATCATAGCATGGTAGTCTCGTTTTTTCCTTAGCTCCAACGCTTTGGTACACGAACTACTACAAGCAAAAAGGGTCTCGGGTACTATAATTTAAAATTCAGCTTCAGCATCTCACCATACATCCCTGCAGCAGAAAAACTCGACTCAAAATGTGATGTTTTTGCTTACAATAAATAAGAAAGTTTTTTAAGATATGCGTAAATTTAAGTACGTTAGATTCACACAGCACATCTATGCCAGACCACTGCATGTAAGGAAACTGGATCGGATGTAACAATATTCTGCCTGCTCTCCCCATCTCATGTTCCTTAGTAAGAAAAAGTAGTTTTTTGTGTAATAAAAGGTTTAGGTGTAATGGTGGGTTGGAGTTTGCAGTACTTGACTCCTCTCTTATTGCTCAAGAAGAGGATGGAAAACAGAGACATATTATAATTCCTACGTATGTTCCTGCTTCTGTTCCCTGTCTGAAATCATAATCTATAGGTTTTTGTTCTAGATAGCGCAATATGAGGATGGAATAAGACAGAAGGGGAAAAAATCCGTATCTCTTCACACAAACATGTGTGTTTGAGAAAAAAAAAACAATAATAATGCCACCAACAACCACACCACCACCACCACCACCACTACTCCAATCCAATAAACGAGAGAGAGAGAAAGGAATAAAAAAAAATTACTAGCTTGCTGGATAGAGAGGAAATGATGGCAAAACAGAGGAACGAAGAGTCGTAAAAACAATTGTCCACATTACTCAGTCACCATCCTCACCATGATCCTTGCTTGCTCAACATTGGCCATGCAGACAGACTATGTGTGTCCAGCAGTAGATAAGCGCTGTGCACTTTCTCTCCCCAACTCTCGACGCTCGAAAAGAAAAGAAATCGGAGGTGAAAGGAGGAAATCAAGGAAAAAGGCAATAAGAGTGGAGAAAAGGCGAGAAAGAGTATGCACAATGTCTCGTTTCTGTTTTCTCTCCCAAATCTGTCCATCTGGGCTGTGTGTAAGCTCTGTTCGTGGTCATGTATATTTTGGTGGCGGAAGGGAGCTGTGTTTGCGGACACATTCCTCTGGTAATTCGGAAAAGAATCCTTGATGAGGTTTGCAGTTGGATGATGATGATGGATATCATGACATGGCTAGTTTAGACCTGAGCCAAGACCTGTCTCACTTTAGCAATAATTCAGATGAGAAATGGAATAAGTAATAGATTAAGTGAAAGCATCACACTTCATCTGCATATCATAGAGTCTTGATCACAGTGGCACACGTAAGACCTAGTTTCAGGGGAATACCCATTCGAGAGAGTGCCCCATATAAGGGTGGTGGAAGTGAACGAAAGAGTTTTTAAAGCAATTCCATAGGCATGATCACACGATGACTGTGGAGAAGATGTGCTTCCCCTAACGCAGCCAAGAATAAGAAGCCGTACGATGGGAAGGAAGTGGGCAATGTTGTTTTATTATACTCCCCACCACCACCACCATCATCTTCGTAATAATTCGTACGTTATAAAGAAAAGGCATTATAAAATATATGTAGGACGAAAAAACGAGAGAGAAAATATGCGTGTCCCTCACACTTTCTCTCTCACTTGCCCATTCATCATCAGCATCGCCATCATCATGTGTTCTTGTAACTCCTGCGCGAACAGAGAGCATCTCACAACCGCATTCATTGAACAATCAAGGAACGTCTTCTGCACGCGGTGGTGTATTAGCCAGAGAGAAAAGTAACGTACACATGCTTTATACAATGATTTGGGTAAATAACAGCATTTATGGAGATGGAGGGATGGATGGGCAGGGGAGAAATTCATGAGAGATCTGTATCAGTCGTTGGGTAATGCTCATGTTGCGTTTTCTCCAGGAGAAAGTAACCGATTGATAGATGGGATTATGCATCCCACAATCTTTAATAAGTTTACAAGTAATCCAGCGCTTCAGTCCAGCCAAGACAAAGGGCCCCTTCCTCATAGATATGTTCCCTGTACTTCCGCTCCTTAAGCCCTTGTAATTATCATGTGCCTTTTCCTCTCTCCCGACTCTTGCTGTCTCCCTTCCCCCCTCTCAACTTACACCACAAAACCCTACTGGAGATTTTCTCTAATGCTGTGTGAGTTCTATATATAGGAACATGAACGATCGAGTCCTCCTGCTCTCCAGACATGATTGTAACTACTTGTCCTCATTCTCCTTCTACATGGCATTACTACCACCACCATCATACAATTCCCACAATAGGATGCAGAAGCTGTGAGTGTGAATCCATTCGGATTTTATAATGTGTTTGTGGAGGGATGACCCGGTTGTGCTGGTAGAATGGGATGAAGTCACACGACCTACATCTATGTCGGGGAAAGTATAGGGCATCCAGCATCCATCCGTTGTGGCGGAGGGTATATAACGTTTCAATAACATTTTCACGATGAATCGGGATGTGTAGAAGGAGTAGACTATTGCCTAATACAGTGTTGAGTCATATGATGCTATGCCCATGTTTACCAAGTATAGAGAGTGTAGTGGAGAAAGTTTTCTCGCATGAGTTTCTACATTTCAGAGAGAAAGAGCAGATATTTCCACATGCAATTTTTAGCAACGGAAAATGGGGCACACGGAATTGTAGGAGACAGTGAGCAGTCGGAGCTGTGAGGAGAGGTAGTAAGTAGGGTATGATGCATACGGCCAGAGCAGTGTGCTGGAATGGTGGATGGCAAGAGTGAAAATCTGGTTATATTAGTACCAGTGTGTAGGAATATGCGGTAGTAGAGATGATCGAGAGGGAAGGAGGCAGAGAGAACCGAGTGAGGAGAGAGAATTTTGCAGAGAGAGGATGAGTTTGTTCGGGTTTTCGTTTGAGCAACTTGTGTTCGTGTGCGAGTACGAGAAAGCTGTGGTCCAGGGATCTCCTCACATGTGATCTTCCAGAGGAGGAAAGTGGACTGACTGTGCTCCATTATAAATTTATGTTTGGGCTGTAACATGGTGAAGTGTGAGTCTGTGAGAGATGCTGCTTCCCCTATCCTGCGAACGCTCCCGTGACTACTTTCATCTTTCTCCTTGTTTACGGGGAAGGAGTAGCATCCTCAAATTCCTTCTTACTTTCACGTACTCCCTTCGTTGGCCTGAATTTTTTTTTTCAAATGCCTTGGGAAGAAGAGAGGCGAAGAAGAAGAAGACGAACGTATGATGATGATGAGGAAGAGAAAGTTGTAGAAATAGTAGTGGGACTATACGGTATAAGCTCATATTCATACCATCCCAATCACCATTCAGAAGAACATCAGTGTAGTAGCGAGTGAGAAGATGTGTATTCTCTCGTGTGTGGCACAATCGTGTAAAAAAAATTAGGAATCAGAGAGAGAGAGAGAAAGTAAAAAGAAGCGATATCGCATGTATACGTTATAGAATTTTTTAGTTTTTAGTTAGTTCAGAAGTGTACTGCCAATATACTTACCCCCACACAGATATATATACTCAACCCACCACCACCACCACTCGCCTGCTACTACTTACTACAACTTTTTTCCTTCCGTTGTTGGTGGAGTATGAAAGGGGAAAAACGGGGAATGGTAGCAATAAATAAGCATAAATATTATTATAATAATGTGGGTAAGTAACTCACGGTTCTTTTAAATAATACTTAATTTTTTTTACTCCGATTGAAGGTTTTGGTTAGCCTAACCGATTTGTTTCCTTTTCTCTGAACGTGCAGGCCAATAATGGGGAAAGGTTGTAGTGGAGAAAGGGAGAAAGCATCGTTCAATGTATATATACGAGATTAATGTGGATGAATGTGTGATTGTGGTTATGAGATGGGGTTGTGACTGATGATAAGAGAGATACATAACAGGATTAACGGTTGTGGGTGGTGAAAGTTCCGATTTTGGAGTTGCAAGGCTGTGTGGAAAAATTTGTGAGATTTTAGATTCGCCAATTCATAAGTTTTGCTCAGAGTGCTATAACAATCCATTCCCGATATTTTGTGATTTGAACGTGTGGTTTATATAACCTGTGACCTCTCACCTGGAACCCAGTGTTGATGCGTGCGTAATCCCTACCTGTTCTCAACTACAGCGTCATTCCACTTTTGCCAAAATTCCTTGAATTAATTGCTCAGCATTATTGAAACAGACTCGCTCGGGGTTACACCGGATTCAAGTACCTACTCAAGCCAACCCAGCGGGATCGATTCAGCACAGAAATCAAGCCAAATCACTCATCTTTCATCGTCACAAACATCATCAACTGTTCTCTCAAAATCATAAGCGTCTACATTCCATTGTATTCGTACAACAGAATTCCGTGAGATCACTTGATTACTTGATTATTCGCTAATTCTCCCACGTGCCAAAAACAGCGCTACGGAAGCACTCATCAGCATTTGTCGCGAGGACCCGTGCGATTGTGGAATACAAGTAGCAATCAGAATATAAAATAACTCAAGGGTGCTATCAACCTACTATAGTAATATGTTAACTAATTAATTAGTTCTATATCGAGTACATAAGGTTTCACCCTGCGCACGCAAGCGATTCGAGAAAGTAACACGAAAGTTTTCAAAACCTATCCAGTGAGTGAGCCTCCAGTTACTATATAAGTTTGGAAACCCTACAACAAACAGTTCCTTCACTACTAAGTCATCATCGACTTTTACTCCCCTATCAGGATCATCCTACTTCCGCCTACTATAAACCCATCATACTCGTAATCCCACACATTACAACGCAATCATAAAGGGAGCTGACGACAGGAGGACAAAGACACACACGACACACTATTCTCAGCGTGCAACTCGACATCAATTGTCCTGAACAAAGGTGAATGTGACTGTGCGTATTATACACGCGAATACATTAAGATAATCAAAAAAAAACCATCAACATGCTCATCATCAACTCATCAGTATGAATCTATATTAGCTGTATAGGAGGACTGATATGCAGTGGAATGAATAGAGTGCCAAAAAATATCCAAACTATCAAACAGACTTTCGTTATTCCACATTACCATAAAGAAATAATACATAAGCAATAAACTCAAGTGGAGGAGAGTCCTGCTTTGTCGTCTCGCATGTTTCGTAGTCAGATCGTGTAAAGCCACTTCCGTCTCCCCATCATAAGGTCATATAGTTCATCATCGTCCTTCCCATCATAAAGTCCTGTGAAAGATAGGTGCTTTCCCCTCATTACTTATTCCCTTTGGTGGTGGTGAAGGGTTAGTCCTGCAAAACTAGACTATAGGTGTAGTACAGGACCTTTTTTCCCGAAAAACTATCAAGATCTCATCTACCGTCATATTACACAAGAAACAAACGTGTATGTGTCTGGTATTCGTGTGACTTCCTGCTGTCCCGATGTAGCTTGCTGTGCTCTCCATCTCGAATTTTTATTCATTGTTGACTGCTCAAAGGAAAGACCATGTTTTATAGTGAAGGGAGGTTGGGAATGGGGGAAAGTCTCGGGCTGACTGACTTGAGCATGGAGAGAATGAGGGGGATTTGAAAACGGGGTTGTGCTTCCCCCTTCCTGAAGGTGAAAGTAAGTAATAATGCTATTGTCTTGTTGCTCATGTGGATGGAGAGATACATGGACGTACTGTAATTATTGTAAAAATGCGTTATAATCCTCAATTTCCTGTAAACACGACACTAATCATGGCATGTTTGCGTAGCATTAATCCAAACAGAGAAAAAACGTATCATTATTATCTTTTTCTCTCGGCTGTAGAGTTTTATCTCGTTGCATGTGTGTCGTCGCACGGCCCTGTCTGCCTGTTCGTTGGGCTTTTTGTTCAGTAGAACCGTTGTGGGTCTTAATGCGTGCAGGTTTAAGATATTTGGGATACAAAATCTTTCGTATGGGATTGCTGGAGCTTGTCCAATTCTCTCCTGCATTTATCATCACCTCCATTCCCGTTTTCCCTTTCCCTTCCTATTCTTCTCCTGGATAATAGGGTGTCTGGTGTAAATTTTGATTTGGGCTGGAGCGCACGGGAAATGTGTGGATTTAAACGAAAGTGATGGGGCGTCAGAGGGAGAAGGATTTTGAGTAAGTATTCGAGTCTACGCACATGAGAATGTCTGGCACACGCACTAATCCAATCAGTCGGGAATGAGCGAGGAGGATATTTTTATGCATATGTTTATTCAGAGGAAAGTGAAAATTGTTTGAACGAGCGTAATTTATTTAGGAGCGGAAGCGTTTTACTAGCAGGGCACGTGCTGGTTTTGATATGCGGTCGTTGTCGCGATCGGGTTTATGCATTTTAGTATTTTAATAATAATTTATTTTGTAATTATTGGTCTGGAATTTAAATACACGTTGTGCGCCAGGAGGCTGGGAAAATTTCCCAGTGTGGAATTGGCACAGTTAACTATCGATTTAGTTGAAGAAGTCATGTATTTAGTCACGTTGGGTCTAAAATTTTACTGGATTTTTGTAAACTTTGTGACTATTATTTGTGCATGAGGCAATGTAAGGCTATGTACGTAAGGTTGGTAGAAAGGCATTAGGAAATACCGTGGCTTAAGTTCGGAAAAGGGATTAAAGGAAAGTATATGTGACGGGGAGACAGAAAGCTGCAGCGGAGAAAGTACATTATTCTATGTTCCTATTTGTAGTCCTATAATTTCGATTGATGATATGGTCAAAGCACATCGAATCAGATAGATGTAGAAGCGATGTTGACTTTGAGTTCATTTTAATGTTTGGTTTGGTAGTAAGCAATTTAAAGTAAACTAAATTAAGACAGTAGGTTAGTAATGCCGCTCGCAGATCATCACAAATCTGTGCATGTGAAGGATTAGTCCAACTTTTTTCGCTTATACGCCTACTTTCCCCGTACCATACCCAATCCTAACGCAATGAACTGTGATAAGCACTCTTCCACCAAGTGCAAATACAGCCATGTCAGCATGTTCTAAGCTCCCTTTGTCTCAAGGTTAAACAGGAAACTATCATGACAGGGCAGACAGACAAATTATTAGGCTGCATGACAAGTACATGACTTGGCCAAATGTCTGTGTGCCCGGGTCAATGTATACGGGATGTTGGGATAATAATATTAGCAAGTTTTATTTGCCACTCCCACTAAGCAAATCGTGGTGATGACGGGAAATTATAGGTTTCATTTCACATGACATATGACAGTTTCGCATATAAATGTACACTGTTCACACACCTGTAATCAACCCCTGCACGAATAGCGGAATCGTGACAGATGGTCAACGCTAATGAGCCAATTACAATATGATTCATGTAATACACGAAGGACATCATCAGCGTGATGACATGACCCTTGCACATGCTACAATTTTCTCGCTCTGCTGCATCCTGCAGTGACGGAGCGAGGAGAAAGTGTGAGTTTGCAGTCATGAGACGATTTGTCAGATTTGGGATTGATCACGTGCTGGGTTGCATTTTGGGCTGATCGTAAAACGATTAGGAAAACTAGACTTTCTCGCAATTATAATTTGGGGATTGGTATAGTTTGTAAAAATTCTTTTAACTTTTTGTAGTGTGTACCGAGGGTGTAGGGTTTTTTTGACGAGGTAATGATTGTGAAGTTTAACTCGGAAATATTAGGTGTTGCTTGACCGTAAATGAAGTGGGGACATTTATTAAGTATTTTCAAAAATAGACCGTAACGTAACGGTCGACTTGTTTCCTGCTAAATCAAAGTAGGACCACTGAACCCATCTGCGGATCAGTATATCTACGTTTATCTGAAATTTATAATAACAGACGCATTAATTGACCCATAAACAGGGAAAGCCCAGCTCATGCATATCCAAGAGAAATGTTGTAAAAGTGGTTTGAGAAAATGTGGAGGAAATGAAATCGATCCGGTCGTATCTTTTCTTTTCCTTGTGAATGTGTAGCAGTATCTAATCAGAATTCAGGTAATTTTCACTCAACTCTTAACATCAAGTTTGTGCACTAATTTTGTTGGGAATGTGTAGAATATAGTTTGTGTATAAGCATATCATCACAGTTATGGTGTACTCGTACTGCAGTTAGAAAATCTCGTCAAGTTAAGAGTGGCGGGTGGGTTGAGATGGGTAGGGATACAAAAATTGCATACTCAATTGAGAGTATCTAGACAAGTTTATAGATCACACAACCGTACGCTACAAGCATGTCCAAGCCATTTCACTTGACTTTCTCACAAAAAAACTCCTTTCATACGAAGTAAAAACGCTTCAACCCATTCAGCATCAGAAAGTTTTTGAGGAAAAAAGCCAGTTGACAAGATAATAAACCGTGCACTACTCTCCACCTCTCCTATACTTTCTCCGCTCTCTTGCATCATTTTGTCCGGGAGTATATATCTTGCATGAAAAAATATGGGTGGTTTTTTTACCAGAGTTTTTTCACTCTGGCATAGCCTCACTTTCCGCTCTTTTTGTTTGCTGCCCAGCATCTCACATTTAAAAAGGGCTTAAAAATCTTGTAAATCGCGGATGATTCTTCACTTCAAGAGTGCTTCTCTCTTGATAATCCTGTGAAAATTTCGAAAAAAACGTGCATAATCACAAATAGGGAATTTGCTCTGTCACTATACTTCCTATAAATACCCACACATTTTAATTTCCGTGAGCATATAACTCGTCCTCTCATTCACTAAACCCTGCCATCGAATGGACGTTCAAACACTCGCGTTCCCTATAAACCTCAACGTAATCTTTATCATCCTGTTCACTTATTCATGTTTCAAGAGTTGAAGCGTGCAGAAAAAAAAAGTTTTTTTTTTGTTCCAAACCCTCTCCGAACTTGCCTTGTCATCATTATGAAAATGTAGTAAAAAGTAAGTGTTTTGGGGAGACAGGTAGAAGAGACAATGCGAGCGTACAGCTATTATAACATGCTCATGAAAGACATGTTGCGAGGGCTGAGCACGAATACGAGGCGTTACTTACTACCCATCACAATCGGTATATAAGCTCATGGATATTTTCTCCTGCCATTTCCTCGAGTTTATGCATGAGAACAAACAAGTGAGTGGAGAGAGCAAAGAAAGGCATTATACCACCGATTTACCACAGGAAAAAGAAACCTGCCAAACCTCTTTCACTTTTCGTACTTTCTATTATCACTTCTAAGAAATATATACAAAAAGGGGGATCAATATACGCATGTTGGTGGCTTTGTCGAAGGAGGATGGGAAATCAAGTGGTCGAGGCTTTTTGCATTGCTTTTCGTAGCCATTTGTAGTTGACTTTTTATCTGGGAATTTTGATTCTAGTCAATAAATCATTTGAACGGGAAAATGAATGCAACGCAAGTAGAGATGTATGCTTTATAGTGCTTCAAACAATTTGTTATGCAATCGCTGCTTTCCCGTTACAGTACGTCCGATTGAAGATAACTTAAAAAGAATGGTTTTACAAACATGTCGCTAAAACGCAGCCGCACATTCCTCACCTAATTCTCTATAAATTCCAGGACTGACATTTCACCCACGCAAAACAGGATCATCAACCAACCCGATACCAGATCAACTCCACTCCCCCCTCAAATGCGATTAACCAGTCAATAATGCATTTAAAAACCGAACCCTTAAGTATAACAAATCAAGAGAGAAAGTTAAAACCAATCATACTAATCCCGTTGCTCCTCCTCCTCGTAGTCCTCTCACTCCGAGCATGTCTGGAAATGGTGCTAGTCCTGAGGATGTCAGAGTCCAACGGCTTTCTACTTGGCTCACCCGCACCACCTCTGTATGAACGGGACTCTTCATCATTAGTCAATAGTGTTAGTGGTCATTCTACTCATCACCCTCAATTGCGCTCATCCCTAACTAGGTCTAATAATCAGAAGGAACGGACTCAATCGTTCGGCTGGTATAATAGCGGACGCTCAGGTTTCCCCCAGAACTCACCCTTCCCTTCCGGGCTCAGAGATAATAGTAATCACGGGACTGTTGAGCCTGGGAACGGTAATGATGATAATGGCAAGATGGTCGAGACCAGCTTCGTGACGAACGTTGTGGTTGTGTCCTTGTTGTGAGGGGAAGTGGGTCGGATTTGTGTGATATAGTTAACGTTTGTAGGGGTAAAACTCCTGGTTGTTGTATTGACATTTGTGAGTACACTCGCGTGTTCCACGGTAAAAAATCTATCAAAGTTCAAATATCTGTGTCAGTGTGTAAATGTGCCAAAATCAGAGTGAGATTTGAGCTACATAATCAGCACCCAACCAGTACTTAAAGAAAACACAAACACGCTCCACAACAGCATAGACATGGGCAACAAGCTGGGCTGCAACTGCGGGCCCCTGAGCAGGAAGCCGTACAGGTACGAGGAGAACCAGTGGAGCGCCACGTCGAGCAGCAGGAGTTTCGGGAAGAGGGATGGACACCTTCTTCGTCTTTGGGCGGAAGTGTTTCACGTCACCACCGCGGGCGGAGGGACAGTGAAGTGGCAGCAGGTGTCGGAGGACCTGGTGCCCGTCAACATTACGTGTATTCAGGTGAGCATTTGGTTTTTGCTTAAAGTTGTTTTTTGGGTGAAAGTAAATGCGTGTATTCATGATTTGTATGCAATTATTTTCCAGGACTCTCCGGAAGTGGTATTCCATATAACGGCTTATAATTCTCAAGTGGATAAGATCCTGGATGTTCGATTGGTTCAGCCAGGTAAGTGTTGCATAAATTGTAACCCATGATTGTCGTGCTCAACGAAAGCCCCACGTTTCTTTCTTTTACGTACGGATAAAGCGAACAAAAAAGCAGCTCAAACAAAGCGTCAAAATTGCAATGATAGACCTGCTCCTTTGTGCTCAAAGAGAGTGAGCGATAATCCCGAAGAAAGAACGCCGCGTGAGCGAAGCATTATAACGTTGATGAGTTTATTACTGTCACCATATAGTCTGTATAACACAACCCGTCAATTTCGTGTGTCTTGATTACTCTATCATTACTCATAATGACACGCCGCTTTCTTCTCCCGCACAGGAACGAGAATAGGACAGGCATCCGAGTGCTTCGTGTACTGGAAGGACCCGGTGACGAGTGATACCTGGGGGCTCAACTTCACATCGCCGATTGACGCGAAACAGTTCCGGGAATGTTGTGTAAGTGGTTTAATAGTTTTCAGGTGTGGATAATTGCATATGTTGCGTGTAACTTTCGGTTATGATTAGGTAGATGGGAATAGGGATAGATGAGGGGAACGTTATTTCATTTTATTTGATAAAGCACTAGTTTTTTTAAGCAGAACAATATGCAGAGTAGATCTGTAGACTTTAAGACAAATTATAAAACTCGTTGTTTCAACGAGTTCACGAAGCGTAACTTGACATGATAATCTAGGCGCTCAAAAACTCCACCAGCACTATCTCAATCTAATTGCTAATTTCGCATTATCAGACTGCAATCAAAAGCCCAGGCTCCCCCAATTCATATCAACAGCACTTGAAAACCCAAGTCATTATACTGTGCTTATCTCCATCCACGTCAAATTCTAATTTCACCCCACTCCAGAGTGACGTGATGATGATGATCACTGTAAATCACGAAGAAAGAATAGAGAAACCAAAGCTCTCACTCTCTGGCCATGAAATATGAGTTTAGATTAGTTTTTCGGAAAGTTTTTTCATTCTTCTCTGCACACAAAGAGCTGCTCGAAATGTAGGGCGACTTGCTAACTTGCGTTTTCTCAGAAAGTTTTGTACTTTGCGATGTAGTTGATAGCATGATCAAGTATGGGAGCGAGAGTGAGCGGGGAAGTGGGTTAGAATGTGACAGAGGATGAGGATTAGCGTACGGGAGATGTACGGAAAAAAATCGGATTTGTGATCATTAGAAGGGATTTGAAAGTGCTTTCCTCATTGACTGACTGACATATCTGTGCAATCAGGTTTCACAATGCAATGCTCTGTATAATAATGATGTAACAATGCGATAATTTCTACTAACCGGTCCTTATCCCTCGGTTACAGTCCCCAGCCTTCAAGTTCTCAAGAAAGGCGAGCTCATCTTACTCCCTCAAAGATAATAACACGAGAGGACCCGTAGGCCGATCAGGCACGCTGTCTGGCACGGCTAGCAGGGGTGGCAGTGGCAGGATCAATGCCACTACTGCAACTGGGAGGAGACGACCCCTATCCACACCCACATCTCCTTCAAAGTCACGCGAGCCTCAGTGCACCTGCATGACGGCTGAGCAGTATGCGAGGCTCAGGGCTATGGATCCGAGGTTTCGGGGTAAGGTTAAATGAATTGCTGTGAATTTGCATTTTTTTTTATCGGGAACTTTCATTTTACCTCATGTTGTTGCAGCCGCATCAACACTGCCAAGAGCGACCCCAACCCAGCAGCCGAGGCAGGATGGGGGACCTGGGGGTGGTGGTGGGAGGGAGAAGGGGTCTCATCCTACTGATAACTATGCTACAGTGAGGAGGGGTACCGAGACCAAGGTACGTCATAGTCATAAAGTAAGGATGAAAACGATGAACTCATTTTCACATCTCTGTCTGTGTTGATGTGTGAGTAGGAAGTAAAGAAGTGTAGGAGTAAAGTAGTAAAGTGTAGACAAAATGCGGATGCGTAACGTAGAGTTGCGTTGTGTAGAAATGTTTGATTGACTAATTAGCAGCCAACCTCATTCACGGGAACATGTTAGTAATGTTATAATTATTTGTCTCCCAAGCAGGGAGCGGGTACCGCCTCAGACATGGACGGGGAGGGAGAGCGAGACGGACGGCCGGGCAGAGAGCGAGGCCCTGGTGACGGAGGAGGCTCCCGCGGCCGCGGCTCTGGTCGAGGCGGACGGGAGATCGTATCATCGAAATCTGTAGACTACTCGGATAACGAGCTCGCAGCAAGGGAGACGATAGACAGGAAGAAGAGTAGGAGTAAGAGTACTGATGACGTGACGGAGAGGAGTGCTCAAGCTGGAGGGAACATTGGGGGAAGGCGAGGGGTTGCCGGGAGTGGTGGTGGGGGTCATCATCAGCAGCAGACTGAAGCTCAAGGGACTCAGACAGCTTATCCGTAATCCTGAATTCGTAATCAATATCAATATCTTGCCAACAAAACACTCGTTCTAATAACTTTCTCTTTCCCCCAGTCGCTCCCGAACCCTCCCCGGAAAGTCAACCATAGGCACGAACACAACCCCGACAGGGGATGGTCTAACGGACAGTCACACGCTGAAACGGCTCCTCAAGCCAATCTCAACCACAGGCTCGGTTGCGACCTCCCCGGAAATGGGGAGGCGGATCTATCATCACGACGGGTATATCTCGGAGCCTGAGATCAGACACGTGTCTTCGCATACGCAGCCTGGGAAGAGGACTACGGATACGCTGAGGAGGGTTCATGAGAGAAGTAAGCGTGTTTGGATGCATTTTAATCGTTGTGTAACGTAGGCTGTGTGATTGCTTTCAAATTTGTTCTCCTGAGTAGTTGTAACGCTCCTGTTTATAGTCACCAGCTCAGGTTACTATTTGGAGGGGTGATGCAACTACTTTTGGTACATTCCATAATTACTGTACCTTTACCATAACGTATGAATTGAATATATTGGAAATGATCCAAGTGTAAAATAGCAGCCTCTAGACTATATCTCTGTTAGTTTTAGCCCATATTATTCTTTAAATTCCGAAAAAACGTTGCATGAATGAGAGGATCTGGAGTGTGAATGATCGTGGCTTGTGTGGGATCGTGTGTGTTGTGTGCATGAAGCCGTGTAGGTGGAATAGTAACTACCAGACAGTCACGTAATTCACGTAATTTTTTTACAATTTTTTTATACTCAATCATTTTTGCTAAGAAGAAGAAGAATGTAATGTACCTTTGACTTTTTTTTGACTGGGATACATGTGTGACCCCTCCTGTGTACTTCCTCCTGTTATCATGTATTGTTGTGTGTGTATATGAAGGTCGTGGTGTGGGGACTCAAACAAGTTATGGGAAATTTAAAGTGGAGTCATCACCCCCATCGGATCAGCCGGTTTTCGACCACGCGTATTACGCTACTACGCCGCCTAGCTCAAGTCCTGAAGGAGAAGGTGCGATTATACACTAAACATAATTATGAACATACATTGATCATGAGTTGATGCAAAACAAAAAAAGAATCGGGGGAGTTGATGTTGATGAGGGATGAGTTTTTTGTTGGCTTTTTTGTTTCACACGAGTGGTGGTAGTGGGTGGTAGGATTAGTGTAGTTTTGAGTTAATGTTAGCCATTGTTTGTGCACATCTGTCAGTTCAAATGCGTGGGAAGAAAGCATAGCGTGCGCATGAATGGTGAAAGTCTACGTTCAATTTAAGAAATTGTGCTGATTTTTGTGATTTTTCGTTTGGTTACAAATTGCTAAATTATCGGTAACGCAATACGTTTGCAAAACCGTTCCTTTTCCCGTTCACTGGGGCGAGATAGGGTTGAAGCGCAGGACAAGCGTATCGATTTCAGG
>JAQGAH010000881.1:0-22831 GCA_034696885.1 Lepidocyrtus paradoxus | reverse complement strand
GAATTGCAGAACAATTGAGATTTAGTTTTTAAATATTATCGGACTCCACGTTAAGCCCCTATTAGCCATTTATCCTGCAAAAAATTAAATCTATAATACTTCTATTCTTGGGAAGGATGTAAAATTTTACCCAAGTTGCCAAAAATCAAGCTTTTGGAATTATTAGCCTTTGTTATAATCGGAAAAAGAGTATGAGGGACCTAATGTCTACATCCAACATAAACTTCCATATATGATCCTGTTATCATACCAGGCTTGGTTATACAAAATTCGGTTTAAAAAAAAATTAACGTATCTGAGAGATTTTCCACAAGTTTAATTTTTATCACAACTCAGAGTCTTAACTTGTTGTAAGCGAGGCAAATCATTTATACACACTTTTTGATTAGCGTATTGGCGATGAAAAATTACGATTTGGACTTTGGAAAAAATTCCCGAATTAGCGTATATTACCGATCAGCGTACCATACGTACAATCATTTATGTGCATACATATTACTTTTCCTTGTACATACATTTCTCTCAATTTTTTAGTGTGGGAATAATGGCCATTCAAGACACCTCTCACATTACCCCAATACTTTCTTATTCCGATAGCAAATTATTCATGGATAGGTAGTTGTTTCAGCCTTATGACTTTTGAAATGTTTTTGCTAGGTCTCACACTTACTTTTTCTATAAGCACTGCCAAATAAAATGTAGTTTTTTTTAAATATAAAAAGTCCATTACGTTGAAAATTGTTTAGAATTGTATTAACATTGGAATTTGTTGGTGGGGAGAGGAATAGCTTGTATGAGTTTACAAAAAGAAAAAGTTTTTAAATAGCCCTTACTTATGTACGTGATTTGCAAACATCATAATATGTCGTTTTTAATCACTTTGAGCAGTTTGTAATACTTAATAAATAAATCGGTAAGTAAGTGAAGCTACTAGATTGTAAAGGTCTCTTGATTCGTGGCTTGGTGATTGATTGCATACTTATCCTTATTTGATAATATTCTTTTGAGATTTCAATGTTGCTATCAGTGTGTAGAACATTATGAATGATGAATAAGAATATGATTATTATAAATAAATGGCTAATCAAAACTTGATTAATTTTTCAGGGTTTCTATGTAGCTCTGAAGGGGGCAGTGTTCATCAACTCCTTCCCAGCAACACAGCAACAGGGGAGGCAAAATTGCAGATGGGTCGTTCATGCTATGATTTTAGCACTCCTTCCTGCAATGAAAGGGCGTGGAAACCCTAGGATATTGGGGAGCTGTAGAATAAGAAGAAAAAAAAGTATGTGCAGAGAACTATGAACTAGTAGTGTATGAATCTAGCAAAAGAAATACTCTTGTGTAATTAGTATATCCATGTCTTTGAAGAACATTGTTGTTGTTGTTGTTGTTGTATGATCTAGGCTTCTCAGCGTTTTTCAGCTCGGAGACCGCTCGCGCCCTCTAATTACCGAAAACGATAATACCAATAAAGCTGCTGTATAACACGGATTCATAGATAAGGTTGCGATTTCTCCATAAAGATACCGCCATAAGGATTTCCACATTCATGTGGAGTTGCGGCGTGGCAGACTTGACTATTTTCTGAGGTCTACGTCAAAAGATTGAAAATGTATTGCTAATTATACTTACTTGTCAAATCTATCAGAATAATACCATTATTGTATACAATTATTATATACCACGCATTGCTTGTGACCTCTAGTAATAACTCATTTTTTTTGCACTTCTTTTCAGGCTTTCTTCTCAAGTTTTGAGTTTGGTGCAGCTGGAAAACGAGAGTTTAGTTGGACAGAGGCACCAGGTAGGCAGAGTTAAATGTAATGCGTAAATACGTAAGTACTTAACAGGAGATACTATTATATGAGATTATTATTGTCGTTTACAATTATTATATGACATTATTATTGTCATTCCTTGGTTTATCTAATCGCAAAACCAATATTTTTTTTAGGCTTAGAACATGGTACAAGTGAAAGCAAAGAAAACATCTTTACCTGCAACACATTTATAAAACCCAATGAACTTCCTGTTCACTATTAGTCCTTAATATTCATACATACATTGACATGTATACATAATTATTAACCTAAGCAATTATTTCTTGAGGGTAACAACATCAATGGTATATAAATTAAAAGTTTTAGTATTTACATTAAAAGTTTACAAAACTTTGAGATGAATTAAGGGTATCAACATCTCAGTTTGAATTCTTTCAGCTATGAATAAAAAAGAAGAAAATGAGAAGGCGTGAGACTCACGTCTGTCCAAATAAAATTCCGTCTAAATTGGAGCAAATCTTTTACCATCAGCACTAAAACAAGCACAAAAAAGCGTATAACTTTATGACAGTAGAAGTGTATTGTTGATTTTGTCAATGTGGTACAAACAAATCAAACAGAGTAGTACATACTATTGTTACCAAAACAGAAACCGGTGACGAGGTGAAAGTTATCTCAGTCCGTCCCAAGTTGTTTCCAAACCACGAGTAAGGTTACAAATAGTTACAAATAATTGCAAACCTTTGACTTATTCATTTGTCTCGATTGTATTGTCACAATTAAAAGTTTAAAATTTTTGTTTCAGGGGAGACACTTGATCAATATGCCCCTATATCCTTCATCCCTGAACCTCCTGCCGCAAATCAGTTTCCTGTCCAAACAAATGCAGTATTGAGGAAGAACCAACTTGTGTTGCCACATTCCCAAAAGTGGATAGCGAGCCTGAAGATGGTTGGGAATGTAACCACCACACTACAAAGCAAATGATCGATGAAATGATCAATAACACTGCTCCAGGTGAGGGGGAGGAGCGGTGCAGGTCTGACAACAATGAATTAGTGCCCGGTAGCAGGAAGGAGTTTCTACGAGCTTGCAAATTCCTCATGGAATGTTACAAAATCCCGAAAGCCCCTAGCATGAGATGGAAGTTCACTTATGAATATTTGCAAAAGTTTGGAGAGAACCCATTTCACCTTGCCTGTAGGCACTGACATTCGTATTTTGTAGTAATTGTACCCAAAAGCGTAAAAAAAAATGTTGTTTGATTATTCTAAACCGAATCTTATTTATCTGCTTGTAAAAGGACATCCCGACTCTTAAATATGCAATTGCGTTTAGTCAAAAGTTTTTGTTGTTGGTTAAGGAGTACTATATCCGGAAGAGCATTCGGGAATTTTATGAGTCCCAGGAATAACTTGGTCTGAACGTTTTGCTCAAACGATGTTGGATTTATGAATTGCTTGGGATCCTGATTGTATCGTTGTATGATAAGTTTTAAATTATATGAAACTTCATCCTTAATATACTTGTGTATTTTCAATGCGAGCATTATTGTAAACTAACTGTATGAATGGAATATTTTACCTTGTAAGATCGATGGGATAGATAAAACTGAGAAATTAATGAATTTATTTATTATGTAATTATGATCTTAAAATAATTACAAGATTTTCACTCGAATAATCTTAACTTTAATCACATGTTTTTGGATTTGTTAAAAAGACATTAGTGCTCTGAGTTCATTCTGTATTCTACAAGTTTAACTTTAAGTTTTAAACTTCCTAATCGATTACCTTGTATGTATGTATGAGATTGTTTGAACTGACATAAGTGAACTTGATGACTAATGATTTAATTGTTTATACTTTTATATGTAATAATTTGAAGATTTTTGCACTCAAAGTAACCTTTATGATATAGTTATTTAATTTACTAAACCACATGTTTTATTTATTGAATTTGTTAAAAAGACTTGTTATTACTATTATGATTAATATCTACATGTTTAGTTAGTATTCCTACATGTTGGCTTGATTTACATTAGACAGTTTCATGAAACAAGTAGTTTCTTATTATTGTTACTGCTATTTTTATTTTAGCAATTTTAGAAATCATTTAATTTGTCAGTTACAGGTTAGTTTAGTTTGTACTGAGAGGTTTACATGTATTACTTAAGATTTTGTACGTTTGAAAAAAAGAAAACATTAATGAATTTTGAAACGTGCAATTGTGTTATATGCATAATATCATCTTCAGTTGAACTTGTTTGCCGTTGGGGTGCAAGCATTGTGCTCACTGTCGTCTAGAAGCTGTTGCTATTGACTGGCAGTTGCTCTTTGGAGTGTTTTCTTTTGTCCTGCGGTGTTCTTCTCGTATCTCTGCGTCAAGTTGCTATTACAAAACAAAACAAAGTTTTAAATATTATTAATATTATTAATATTATTTTTGCCGTTCATCTTTTTCTTTACATCCGAATCTGTACTCTTGATCAAGCCTTAGTATTTTAAAGAAAAACTAACAAGACTATACTTACGTGGTAATTTAGCTTTGTTGCCAGTGCATGATGTTCAAATGAAAGCGTGATCATGTCAGACGCTTTGATATGATGACGAGCCATGACAATGACGCGAACTTCCTTATCCACAACCCACTCTTTGACTTCACAGTTTGGATCTTCCGAGTGAACAATGTAGCGCCCTTCGTTGCCAAATATTGTGGCATCAATAAAGAGCTGCTTGCCTCCGTTGTAGGTTGTGATGATGCAGCAATGGGGTTGATCTCGTAGGGGTTTTCCTTCCTTGATTTCACCACAAAACTCGCATACCAAAGTTGCTGGTACAATCGGGGCGGTTGAAATGAGGATGGGTTTATCATATCCTTCCTTGCTTCCGAGCTTCACTGTCTCGCAGAAACGGCCGTTACGAATCCTGTGAATAAATGAACAGGTTATAAAAAAAATAAATATGTGTGAAGTGGTTGGTCAAAAAATGTCAGAACGGCTATCAATAATTCCACAAGAAAGACTATCATATTTATTTTATTTATTTTGTTTATTTTTTTTTACCTGTTGTTCCGACAGGTCGTGCCGCATGAAGGGCTGCATTCAATGTGGTTCTTGCGCAGCTTACATCCGATGGTATCACACTTGGTCCCTCCTGTTCCGGCTTTGCAGTAGCATTGGCCGCTCTTCTTGACACCTTTGAGCTTGTCCAGCGTTTTCTTGATTGCGTCTCCAATTGTCCTCTTTATGTGATTTTCTTCCATTACCCCATTGCTTGCTTCGGGTAACTCCTCTCCTTCATCATCGTCCTGGTCATCGGCTCTAATGTTCCCGGCATACAAGTCTACAACAACAAGAATTAATACAAATCTACAATTAATTCAGAACATCTCTTGTTAAAAAGATTCTGCAACAAATTATTTATTAGATTGTTTTTAGTCTACGTCAAGACTGACTACTGTACTTACTCCTAGACGTGTATATGAAGCGTAGATATTTTCTGAAGAAACTCTGGCAGCTCAGACGATGAATGTTTACCCCTTGCACAATCAGTGGCAGCGGCATTGTGGTTGTCTGACTAATGTTCAGTGCAGTTAAGACTAAAAAGACAAAATATTAGAAAAAAAAATCTACTGGGAATTTTTATTGGAATTGCACACAGTACAGTTTGAAAAGGTCACTTTCTCTTGTCAAATGTGAAATGCTTGAAGCGATTTGATTTTGGATAAAATGGAAAAATGGGACGAAATAGATAAGATGGAAATAGATAAATGGAAAAGGAGGTAATCACGGGGGAAAAAAATGGAATATTTTTGTTGCTAATTTGGTCGAGTTAAATGCTAAAAGTGCAAAAGGATAAACAGTACAAAATAAAAAAAAGAAGAAGTACTTGTGTAGAACTTTTACCTTGACTACTATCATTATCATTACTACTACTAACCTTCTCAGGCCTTCTCTCACTGTCACCTTACATTTCTGGTCTCATATAGCTTTTGCGTTTGGTGGGAATTGCAGAAAAGAAAAACTAGAGACATGATGACATTTGATTTAATGTATGATTTTATTTTTGGTTACAATATATTTCTGTTCTATTCATTGGGATTTAGCATTTTGACAATAATTTTGATTTCAACATTGATACATGACTGATTTTATATAATTGGGAAAGATTTTGGAATTTGGTAAGATAGTTTGAGCATAATATATAGTTTCTTTTTTGTCTGGATTTATAGGTCTTCTGATGATGAGCTTCCAGACGATGGGAGTGTGTCAACGGACATTGCTTCTTGGATGAGATTAGCCGGGACTGGTGGTGGACGGTTCTCTTTCTTCCTGGAAATGACAGTTTTGGCCTTGCTTGCACTCTTCTTGGTGGTGATATCTGTTCTTTGTTTGAGGGTCTTGCTGCTACCAGGTACTGCTCCATTTCCTGCTGGGAGACGTCCTTGGGCGTTCTTCGATACAAAACTAACCAAATACAATAATGACACATGAAGGCAATTTGTTATATTGTTAATTGCAAAACTAATGATTATTTGTATTCTCATTTACCCAGTCGGAGCTTCCACTGATATGTGAATATCAAGATGACCCTTTAACGCGGCAGGACTTGGGATATATAAAGCAGGACATGCAGGACATTTCCAATTGAAAATCTGAGTGGGAAAAGCGCCATTGTTTGGCCAGGGTTGCTGCTGTTGCTGCTGCTGTTGCTGCTGGACAAATGGAAATGGGACAATAGCAGTTGGAGGTGATTGTGGTGTCTTTTGCTGACCGACTGCAGCAGTGCCGGGTTTCCGGGCAGCAGATGTTTTGCTCGTTTTGGTTGGCTGTTTGGCTGGAGCTGTACGTGGTCTACGTCTAAGAGGTATGGTAGGGCCTTGACCGTCTCCTAGTAGTGCTGGCCCAGGTATTGGTTGACATGATGCTGCTGATGATGATGATGGTTGCTGGAGGCTGTTTTCATCCATTCCTGGGTTTGGAGGTAACACTCTCCGAGAGCTTGCCTGCTTTTCCACATTTCGAAATTGTCTGAGCTACCATGAGCTCTCTTGACTGGCATCGGCTGCTCATTTACAACCTTTTTCTTTATCGTTGTTGTTATTGTTTTCTTTGTTTTCGGCTGGGCAGCCTCGCCTTGATGAGATGATGATGAAGCGACAGCAGATAAAGAACCAGATACGGAAGTCCCACTTGGTCCAGCCTTTGTTTTAGTCGCTACTACTCCAGTGTTGATGCTCCGGGCCGCTCTTTTGGCTTCAGCTGTCTGTATCTGTTTCCATTCTTTGTAGTCCGGGCACTTGCCTTTCGTCCCACACTTGCAAAACTATAAAAATGTGATTTATACGTAATGTAGCATTAATTTAACATTTGTGTTGCATTTATGTCGAAATCAGTCAAATCGAATGTTCTTAATTATGACTGCTGGTTTGATTGTGACTTACTTGTATTCCAACTTCTCTGAATTTTGGACCATAGTCCCACAAAAGTTCTTCCCCTGCTTCAATGTCCCTCTGCGCCACGATGGAGATCCTCAAATCATTCCCGACCCGAGTTTTCTTTGCTGAACAGTTTTCAGCATGCGAATGATTTATGTAACGAGCGGCGTTGCCAAGCTGTGTCGCCTCCAGAATCACAATCCTGTCGTCATTCTTCTTTTCATAGTCCAGCACGGTGGCTGCATAATGGGATGTTCCCTCGAATGGTCCATGTCCAATCCAGTAAATAACTCCCGTATACTCTATTATGTGCTCCTTCTTCTTAATGGGCTCCAAAGTTCTTAATCCAAAACCACCAATGTCAGGTCTTGGGAATATTTCAACCTTCTTCTCCTCTCCATTAGTCATGCTGCGAATCACCAAATTATCATCATCATCATCATCATCATCATCATCATCATCATCATCATCATCATCATCATCATCCTTCTTCACATTTGCTCATTAATCTATTATAATTATTTATAAAGTTTGAATATGTACTTACGCCCTGTTCAAGCATTTGAACTCTGTAGAGTCGCAGTGTGGACCACATTCAAAGTTCACCTGAAAGTTGTTACAGTGTTGGCCACACTTGACCCCGTTCACTACGGCGCATTCGCATTTGTTCTTTCTGTAGAATTTGCCTCGAAATCGTAACGCTTCATTGATGAGCTCTCTCCCTTTCTCGGACTCACTTACAGTGTGATCTGCAACAACATTCAATTAAAAAATATTAATAATAATAATAATAATATAATAATAATAATAATAATAATAATAGATCTTTGTAATGTTATTTTTATTACTTCCGTCAATTAGTCCAAATCCTAAGAGCTGGTAAAACTTTTCCTGTGTAATCTCTGATAGATCATCAAAGAATTCAATAGAATCAATGTCAATGTCCCGAGACATGAGTTCTATAAATATATATATATAAATAAATCTAATACAGCATGCATAATCATTAGCAATTGAACTGGTTCATTAGTATATTGTCATGTTCATTATAAAGTTTTTGGTCATTTTTTAAATCACATTATTATTATTTCATGATGAGCACTACAATATTGACAAGCTTTGATACCTGCAAATGGTGATGGGTGAAGGGAGGGTTACAGTTTCTCGTGACCAAGATTGTAGGAGTTGTGGCTGCTGTTGTCGTTTTGACAGTTAGTGGATGGAAATGTTGAAACGGTTTAAATTAGTTAAAGTGATAAAATATTTAAAAAAAAAACCAATCTCTTTGAAATTTTATCAGAGATGTGAAGTGTGACTTCAGATTCTGCTTCAATAAAACAATTTAAAGAAAATATTTTTATCCAGATTAATTTTGCATTCTACTTCTGCTTTAGTTGGGAATTTAAAGGGGTGGGGGAGGCAAAGAAATGAGAAGAAATGATCGAATCTATTTTGGTTTTATGAATTAAAATTGATTTTGCATACTATTTGTACTGAATTAAATTGACTTGAACTGAATCAAAAAGAGTGAAATAATGGATGATGACGATTAGAAAATATTTAAAACAGCTGACTCATACTACAGCTACATTACAATACACAATTGTTATAAAATCTCCATGCCTAAGTCTCCATGCCAAAGTCAGAAGAGATGCGATATTCGTTGCGAAAAAAAATGAGGTCTGCTGGTGGCTGAAAATATGTTTAGTAGTGAAAAGTCAGGAGTATGCAAAAAAAAATCACTCACTCACTCACATCCACATCTCGAAAGTAAAAAGCGTAGCATTTGAAATTGCCGCCTCTTTCGTGCCCTTATTCTGTACTACAAGTGCGTCCTTTGTTCATGATTTCTACCTAGCTCGGATATGGACATGCAAAATATTTTGCGCATTTCAGTAGTCATATATAAAAATTACTGTAACTGTATGCAATCCAACAAACAAAAAACCAAAACTAGACTAAGAAAGCGCTCTATTTTTGCTTGCTTTCACTAGGACTTACATGGTAAATAATTATAATAGTAATAATAAGTGGCATGTATAATACATTTCATCATTATTTGATTATTTAGTATTCTTTACGGCCCCTAAAAGAACTTTGTTCCATGCAATTTCAATTTTTCATTACGTGCTTGTTTTACTTATCCCATATTGGCTTTTGGTCTGGTAAGCTTCGGCTTGTTTTACTTATCCCATATTGGCTTTTGGTGTGGTAAGCTTCAGATTGCCTCATTTGCCTTCCTGTTACAATGAAATTTTTCCACATTCTTGTTTTTATTTTGTTCCCTGAATATTTACATTAGAATTAATTGCGGCATTGCTTAGAGTGTTTGGTTAGTGCCACTTATTAGACGATCGTGGACAACGACCAAAGTTCAGATAATCTAATTGGAGCTTGTCATCATTTGAATGTCTATGAACAATGAATGACCTACATCATGGGATTGCATAGAACACAAAAAGCCGCCCGATCTCGAGGCCGGACGCAACCGGGTCCCGGTCTGTAGAAAAAATTTGATATACGGGCTCTATATTTGGGTTTCCAGTTCGGTAACCCAAAGGCAAGAAAAAAAACGAAAATGAAATAAAATTTTGTAAAATTCAATGTAGACTACTTATTGTCTAGTCTTACTATAAAAACATGAAGTTTGCATTAAAAGTTAATAGTTCTGACAACTTGATTGTGGCAAGTGAAAATTTGCAATGAGAAATGACTGATTTTTTACCGTACACCAAGGTCGGGCTTTTGGGGGTTCACAGCCGGCATATTATGGATTCTGGCTCAGGGCTCGGTGCATTATAACTCGGGCATTGCGCTGCTGGCTTCGAGCTTCCAGCTGTAATTTTACTAGTAAAGTTGCAGTCATACCTACATTCACCTGCATATGGGCTAAACTATATTTAAATGTTTTATCCCTTTCAGTTGCTAACTTCTTCTCTGTTTACAGGTTTCCGCATGTTTGTAGTACTGATGCTTGCATCACATTACTTTTTCCAATTATGATTACAAACTGACGAATTAAAAAGTCAATTTGTAAATACGTGCATAAATTAGTCTACATGATTGTTTTGTTGTCACTTACATGTTCATGTCTGTCTTTGTGTTCGGTCCGACCGGAACGCAAAAGGGTAGACCAACTGTTATATGCAGCCGTGTGGATTGTATAAAAAATCAACGCGAATAATGTTTTTATGTAATTACATAAATGTTGCTAAAAAAAAGGATGAGTAAATGTTGCTAAAAATTGTTGTGTAAAGTTGTGCCAGGATAAGCGTTTTTGTGTCAGATGTTGTCTTTGTCCATGATCTGCTGCCCTAAAGCATCATATAAATGCACCACGCGTGCGTAAAATATTTTCCAATTTTGCAGTTTGTCCCTTTACAATGCTTTCTTTCATATCCTTGAGGTATGATTGCTTCTTTGCACTCCAAACAACTACGACAAAAAAATATGCTGTATCTTTGTCTTAGCACTACTCGACGACCACAACCATGTGGTACTTGTATAACTGGTCATATTTATTCTAATTAAAGATTTACATAGAGCAATTAAGAGAATAGTTGAAAGAACTTGAAGTGCTTACATACTAACACAGTCACAAGTTGTCAACAAAAAGCCCATCTCAGCCGCGTCCATGAATCATTCGGTACATTATTATAATCATAACAGCAATACTACACACTAACACAATCATCAAGTACAAATATTATTACGGAATTATTTAATTTTTAACTAATTAATTAATTAAAAAAGTTGAGAGCTGTGTATACATTTTAGTTAAAGTTTAGAACTGGAGTTTATCAGGATAGTAACGGTCGGGCCAGATAGGGAGAGAGAAGGAGAGTGTTGCTCTTCAAACCGACTACTGTCGGTGACGAAAGGATGGATGAGCATTAGTCCTGTTATTATGAGCAACAATGACAAACAAGAAATATTTAAATTGAATTTAAAAATTGGAAGTATTTACTGTGTGAATTTTTTGATTCTTGCGTAGTAATGGTCTTACGGGTTAAGAAAATCCTGGCGCTGGAACTTTAAGGCTGACTGGATCACATTTTTCGGGATGAAGTGATCATGAAGTAGACTACAATAATGACTACTGAGGTCCAAAAGACAGAGGGATTCCTGGTACACTGTGTTAAAGTACACTTTTGCTTCTTGCGTAGCAAAGTTTTTGAAGCGATCTTTAACAACTGGACCCAATCCGCATTCGGAGAGAGCCCAGTTCACCAGCGCAGAATAAACTTCAAGTTCATCTCTAAATGGTATGAATCTACGATTGAGCATCCAGATAACCTCATCTTTGCATAGTCCTTGTAATAATTTCCAGCGGTCTTCTGGACGCAGCCAGACCTTGAATACAGTTTCATCGATGAATAAATCCTCGAATCTTTCCTTGGCACTGATGATAAGAAGATCTCTGCAATTTTCCTGTGTGATGTAGTTGGTGAGCCGTTTTGAATTGAACAAAAATTTTTTAATATCCACCACACCCAATGACTTGGCTATCTTATATACTGCAAGGTTGATGGCACCGCTGCTGTAATGCGAGTCTGGTTTATTTGTGTGAATGAGGTCCAGAATGGTGTCAATCTCTGAGCTGGAAGCACAAGTTTCAATTACTGGGATATTGGATGGATCGACTGGCGGTATTCCATGCAACGCGGCATTATATGGAAACATTTTTATTTGAGACGTTATTCCAATCTTATTTGTCACAGTCAAGTAATGCTGCAAGGCTCCAACGTTCTGTTCTATGCAGGTCCGAATCATTGTATTGTAGATACAATCAAACAACCCTCTTCCAATGCTCTGAATCACCTCCTTGACGAGGCTGACGCAAAATCTCCTTGTTTTTATTATTATTTCCGCTGTAGCTTTGTCGAATGTGACCGCTACTCCTGCTTCTACTTTTGCTGCTGCTTCTACTTTTGCTACTGCTGCTGCTGCTGCTGTTGCTGTTTTCTCCTTTTCTGGGTTTGCATATTTTTGATCAGTGTCCATTGAAAAAATTGCAACATTTTGAATGGTCTCAATTAAGACTCTTTCAATCTGTCTTAAATAGTTGTCTTCCAACGGTAATGTGGCTGCCGTTGAGTCCCTGCTAGCAGTTCCCACTGTGGCGCTTTCGAGCAAAGGACTGAAGTCAAGATTAGAGTTGAACACGTCAGGTATTTTTAAAGACTCGTCAATATGCCTTATGTCCTTCTGTAGCTTGTACATCGTCATTGCGGATACTAGTTTCTTAAGGCTTGAGTGCAGAGTGATGAATCTGGATGCTTCATAGAAATTGATCATTGCTGTGACAGTTGGAATCTTGATGCAAAACTCCAACAGGAAGAATGATTTGAGAATGATGCCGATTGGAGGTTCCTCCGCTTGGTTATTGGAACCATGATCAAGAAATTGAAGGACTTGTGTAATATTATTCATCTTTCTGTTGCATATACCATCCTGGAAAAATGGGGTCAGGAAGCCTGGCACCTTTGTGAAATTGGTGAATGGTGCTACGGATTTCCATTGCTCAACAAGCGGGGCAGGTAAAGTCGTCGGAGTGGGTTTGCTATTGTCCGTGCCGATAATTGACAAAGCCTGTACTGGTGGATCATAATTGTTGATCAAATCCTCAATTAGTATATTCATTTCATTACTTTCGTCAGTCTCTGGTTTGTCGTCCTCTTGAAACATTTTTTGAGAATTTCTTGAAAACTCTTGTGATGAGCACGAACGCTGGTCACGTTCACTTTCCGTGTGGTCTTCATCCCCACTGACAGTCTGGTTGTTTGGACAAGACTCATTTGAAGAGGATTGACACAACTTGGAATCCAAGGCGGATGAGGAGGGTTCAGACGATTCCTTTTTTTTACAAAAAGAACAGATATATACAAATACATATAGAAAATGATATGTAAGATGAGAAATAATTCATTGGATTATTATAATATTATCATCATCATTGTAATAATACATGCATTAAAATTGTACTTGTTGGCAATAATAATATAATATTATTTTTACCTGGTCAATTGGAAAAGGATCCAGTAGTGATGGACTGCAACAACTTTGAACAACATTTGAAGATGCGGCTAGTACTCCTTCACAAAATTTCTTGAACCCGTCTTTACCCTTCAAGTCTTCCCGTCGTCGTTTCATGTCTTAATTATTTACGTAAACGTAAACTAACTAACTAACTAAATAAATAAATTCAAACTAATAGTACTCCACACTTGGAAATCCAGATGACAAATTTTATCTTTAAACTTTAATAATTTTTGAAATTACAAAATATTTAGAAGATTCTGGGACAATGATTTGGTAATTCGCAAACAGAAAGAATCAAATCTTTAATAATTTTTGAATTAGACACACTAAAACAATTATGTTTATGGTCCAACTACTGAAATGATTATTGATGATGATGATGATGAAAACATTAGGATAACCCATTCATCCAGATGCTCCATTGTGCTCAGTACATCTACTACAGCTAATTTTTCTTTCTTCTTCTTCTTTTTTTTCAAATACAGGCGTAGCAGAAAACAGCACGAAATAAGTCCTACGACAGTGAACGTAACATGGGCGTGAAGCGATCTGCGTTCATGCCGCAGCGCTTCATATATGTATTCTTTGTTTCAGAGCAACTTGTTATTATGGGGCAATTTGAATTACCTGACTTCACAAAACTGCTTGAATTACCCAGCTCGATTCATCAGTTTTTTTCAGAAAAGAATTTTTTTCAGAATTGTACAGAATACATAATACATATCCTTACATACAAAGGTGTGTGTATTTACTTTCATTCCTGCATTCACATGTTAACTCAAATTCTTTAAAAATATTTTTTTAAATCTCTGCGTTTGAAATAAAAAACCTAAATAAATAAATATGAAGGTGGAATGAAAACTTTCTAAACATATAAGAATATACTACTAGGTGTTTGTAAAAAAAAACCTTTTATAAATTATATGTATTAGTTTGGAAACTTTGCATCTGCTACCAATCAATTCATAATCATAATTAAAAGATACGTCATCATCACAAAGTAGGCATCTGACTGTCCGTTAAAAAACTACTGCTGCGTGAATAGTCGCATATGATTTGTTTTAACTGTTCTTTATTACGCAGTTTCCTTTTTTTCTGGAGCTCTTAAAAAACGGAGCCGGATCAATACCTACTTTTCAATATATACATTTATATACATATAATAAAGTTCATAAAATGTGGGTTGTAAACATTACAAAAGTCCTTCCAAATAAAGTTAGACATGGCCACCATGATGAATTCCACAGATTATGTAGTATCTCATATTGATTATTTGCTTGCTGAAAGCAAATTGAAATGGGTTTCATGTTATTAGCGGTTGTAGTTGGGAATACGGAGCAATATGCTATAGAGAACGTCCATCTTGAAGACATTGGTATGCCTTATCTGTCCAGGACCTTAAACGGTGCACTACAGTCAAGCACATGTTATGAAATTGGCCAAAAATAAATAATCTCCTGATGATGGACGTGTGCTTGCTATTCTGATTCAAATAGGATCTATCATAATTTGTGAGTTTTGATTTTTACTTGCCCTTTCCATACAAGATTATCTAGGGTAACAATGATAAAGTTGTGGAATTGGAGAGAGAGAAATGTTGAAACCCCAAGGTAGAACAAGCTTCCAAAACGGTACTTATTTTTGCCCGAGACATGTAAAGGGAATCGATAAGTAACAGTGCCGATCGATGCAGCATAGTACTTGCACTACTGTTGCATTATATCATGTTTATAAATGTCGTTGCCTCATCATAATTTCAATTGACATGAACCACATAATTTCTACAATTAGGGTTAGGTTAGGTTTGGCCAGAACGCGGATAGGAGCGTAAAATAGCATGGTATAGAAGGGGTTTGACACAAATGGCCTATCAAAGAGTTTTTGAAATTTTTTTGATACAATTATGCAAACGTTAAACTTTGCCAACCAGACGAGCATTGCATATTTATGGTAGATCTGCTGACCATAATGAAATCTTGGCGTAGGATGTGGATGTATTACTGACATTCTTTTGACTTCGTCAACAACGTCTTAAACAAACTTTGGTTCATGTTCTTCATATTGTCGCTTAACAAGTGTCGTTTTTCATTAAAATCGAAAAAATAAATAAATAAAAATAAATAGTGGAAATAAACCTGGCTGAGAATTGAGTAATTAATTGCTATTTAGATTCTTCCTTTATACGTTGAGGGTTATGGTGCAAAGTGTCAACACAAAAAGTACATGGAGACTGCCAAGGACGCCACTCTAGATGACAAAGAGACCCGTGTAAATAATACCCACATGTCTTTGTCGTGCTTTTGCATTGCGTTGTTCAGTGCTTGTCACAGTGCTTGTAATTTGATGGTTAAACAACAAGAAAATGTTTTTGGCGGGAGGTATGATGTTGGTCGTTCTCCTGTTCATCAGTACTCTTGATTTCGTTGCTTTATTCAGCAGTCATCATTGTGTACATTCGTTTCTGCAACCGCAGCAGAGTGCAATATACTGTTAACTTTTTTTTCGTCACATTGTCAAATCCAGATATTGTTGCGATTTGTAGTAATTTTAGAAATATTTTTTATTGTTAAAAACTACTTGGTGTCGCATTTTGTGTCATGTTATTATAATTAGTAAAGAAGGAAATAGTTAAATTATTTATTTAGGACAAGCCGATTTTAGAGAAAACAAGTGTTGCACAATGGAATTGTTTCGGGACGGGAGTTTCAAGTCGTGGGATGTAGAAGGCAAACAACCGAGTAATTCAGATGAACGTATGTCTTCTGGACATGCCGGCGGATTCAGAAAGGAACAAGGTCAGGGGCAAGGTCAACTTGTAGCTTCAAATTCATCAAGTCAGGATAATTCATCGCCAGGTGCACCACCAATCAGATTTGAGTTTCATATTCCCGAAGAGGTATGGCCTTGAGAATTTGTTCACTTACTTATTTTTTAAAAATTATTTATTATTTAATAAAAGTTACCCATCGATAACGAAACGTTATATATTATTATTATTACTGTTACTAACATTTTTGCAAATTATTTTTATTTTGTATGATAGGTCTGGCTGATGATTTTGGATTTGGTGAGTGATGAGGACAAGGTCAACTGCTGCCGGGCGATACCCTACTTGGACCGTATTCTGACTCCACGCAAACCAGTCTTTTTAGCGGAACAGGTAAAGTCTACCTGTCATTCAAATATGCTTGACAATATTATAAAGCAGACTTTTTACTTGCGTGTGAAACGGGATGACTGATAAAAGCATTATTGTTGGTTTGTTGACTTTCTGATATTTATTTTTTTGTTTGTGTCATAGGTGCTTCCGTTATTATCCAAATGGATGAGCAAGAACGAACTGTTTCATTCCAGGGAGGTCTGTACAAAGTGGTGCTCTGGTGTTGAAAAGCTGCTGTATTCCAAACGTGCGATCGTAGGAGATACACAAGATAACATTATTCACATGTTCCGCAATGAGGAGAATGTGGACAAGTTCATGGAGAAATTTGCTGATCATTCACGAAGCCCATTCATGGATGGAGCTGTATTTATCATCAACGGTGGTGGTGCAATGCAAGTCAACCAGACAGAATATCTGGAAGGGCTACTGAATCTCTTTCGCCGTTTTGGAAGATACATCAAAATCATGGACATTTCAGAGTTTCTGCCGCAAATCAACCTGCTGGCCTTGTATCGCTTTATACGAGAGGCACTCAGAAGCACGCCAGACCTGAGACAGCTCAGAATCTTTGAGCCAAGAGTACTTGAAGAGCCAGAGGAATTTGTTCCCCGGGTGGGTTTTGACGAACTGTGCATGTATATGGTGCTAAATCCAATGCCGTTCATCTCGACTCTTGATGCCCTTTGCATATACAATGGCGAAGACACGAACGCATCTTTTAAGGGTGTCCACAACATGATCATGCAACCGTACGCTGGCCAGCTCAAGACACTCTCTATGGAAGCGTATAATTGGAAGGATGACTACGCTCCAGGTCTTATCAATCTGACGGAATTGCAGCTTGCTAACGTTGAATCTGATGGGGAGCTAGAGCAGCTTACCCTGCTGCCAAACACACCTTTGCAATCGTTGACCTTGGAAATCATTGGTAACCTCAGCGTCCCAGTCTTACTTCGGGTGCTGAGGCATCGTCCTATGCTAACTGGAGCCTTGTTCTTTTTTGAATCAGCTTACGAAAAGTTTACAAATGGCCAAGACATTTCAAACCTGGCCCATCTTCAGGTTCCATCAATCAGATCATTGGAAATACATTACGGCGGAATAGCATCCTTTAACTTCCTACAACTCTTCGCTGGGCTACGTCGCCTGATTGTGAGCGTTCACGAGGAGATGGACATTGACCATTGCGCCAGTAAAGAAGGAGAAGAAGAAGGGAACTTGCAGCTTTACAAAATTGTCATGGATGGCAAAATCTACGAGTCTAACATCTGGAGTCTAATTCCAACATTGAGGTGTTTGAAAATTTCAACAGGGGATGGTATTGTGATTTCTGGAACAAGGGATGGGTACAATGCTACATCATACAAAGTGTCATAATAAATGTTAATTTAAAACATACATGACTAGCTGGGTTTGATTAGGCAACATGAAAAGAAAAAAAAATAATTTGTTCCTTGTTTTATGTTTTATCAAGAATTGTCATAAGCTATCAGTTTATTACACATTCATAATAATGTTTACACTTTTTGTTAATAAATCAGCCATTTCTAGATTTATATATGTTATTATCCGGTTATTGACTCCAAACTGTCTATTATTTGGTTATTAAAAGTAAATATTTTAACCTAATACTAACACATTTCGTCAGATCACAGCATATGACATGAACTAGAGATTCCAAGAAACAAATTCAAAACCAGCATGACATTGCCAATCTCCCACATTAACAAAATTTTACGTAATAAAGAGGCTTTTAATTAATGCAATCATAACACAGCAAAGATATAGCATATAGCTCATATACTTACTTTTGCAAGAAACATGACATCATGTGAATTGTATCAAGTTGTATGTAAAAATTACAACTAGTCCTACATTTATTTACAGTAGTATTGTAACCTAATCTTTAAAGTTAAGAAAAATAGAAGCAAGCTAAGCTGTTAAAAACTCTTTTAATTTACATTGGTAATTTTCAGTGTTCTCGAAATTGAATCCATAGCTGCATGCAAACTAGGTTGTGCAAAATGACTACATTTGAGAGGACGACCTCTTGTCTTATATTGTAATATAGTATTACACAGCAAAGACTGTGGATCATGTTAGCCAATCATTCAAACAAAATACAGTAAAAAAATGTCAAAGAAGTTGGCTGTCAATAATTTCCGAAAACAAAGTTTGTGGAACTACTGCAATCCATTTGCAGAAACTCATTATTTGTAGGGGAAGAAGGGGGTCATTGGAGCAATTTATGAGTTTGCTATCGGAAGTGGAAGTATTTCCAAACTAAAGGAAAATAATGAGAGTAGTTAGAAAGACTGGGATGATTTAAATGCTATATGGGGAAAGTGAGATGGATGTTGATGAGGAGAAAGCAAAGAGCCATGTGCAGTCAACCATGACCAACATGAATCATCATCATCATCATCAACATCACCAATGGATGTATGGAGAAGTCTCATCAACCACAGCAATTTGCATAGTCCCATGGTCCAATGCAAAAGAAAAGAAGAAAGGAAGCAAGGGAGAGATGGCTTGACTATACCTCCATAAGCTATACCTATGTAGTGTGAGTGGTGATAGGTATAGTTGAAAGTGGCTATAGGTATAGCGTATGCTTATACGTTGTGAGGTATGGCAAATGCGCTTAGCATGTGCATGTATACAAGCGAGCTCGACTCCAGGCCAGCGTCCATATACACACAAGCATGGGCTAAAGGCAACAAAGCTCGATCCCATCTTGACCCAAGTCCTTATAGCGTCTCTCTTCCCTATACCCTATCCCATGCTTATTAATGAAGGGGGCGTAAATTCAAAGAAAGCAAGGGAAATTCTCATCTCCGCGTTCCCTTGACCCTGTCACTTGTAGTTTTTCTTCGCTCCGCTTCGCATCGCTCCGTAAACATAGTCTCCAGTAGCCCTTGTAGTAGTAGACTTTTTTGTTTATTATTTTGCCAATAGATTGTGAAGATTTATTTATTAATTATTATAATGGCTTTGAATGGCACGATTGATCAGGTGACGAGTGTGACATGGGTGAGCCATGCCGTTGATTTAGCCTTTGCACTTAACCCAGAGACCATACTCGACCGTAATGAGGATGCTTCCTCCATTCTATGTACACTGGTAAGTTTGAATTAAATTATTAACTAATTAATTCCTTTTTTTTTCAGTGATGATTGTGATAGAGTAGAGTGTGAGAAGTGAATTGTTTATTCATTATAGTAATTTTAATAATGTGGTGTTTTTGTGTTGTGTATGTTTGCCCTTTATTCAGGCTGACGTTGCGACTCCATACATGAGTGTTCAGGAGTTTGCCAGATTTGTCTATCAGCTAGCTTTGGGGCGAGCTGACATCCGGACGACACACTCCCAGTATGGAGAGGTAGACTTCATACAGAACCGGAATCGGAGTCTCCGTAAGAGTGACTTCTTGGAGGGACGGCGAGAGTTTTCTATAGATCTCGACCTATACGGACCCCATCATGCCGCTATCCGAGCCGAGTTTGACATTGACAAGTGGATGAATGTCGGCGGGGTGTTGCCTGCGATTGTCCCATTCTGGCAGGGGATTTCATCGCCCAATTTTACTCTTAACGGGAAGAATGTTAAGATGGGCCTCCATTGCGAGCGGTTCAAGTTCGGGATGTTCTCTTATGTCGCACAGGGGAAGGAGCTATGGACACTCATTCCAGCAGAAAGATCGGCCACTATTACTGCCGACCTTCGGAGTTATTTACGGGAGAATGGGGCTCCAGAGCACCTCATCCAGTGCGACCAGTTCCTCAATCATGGCATCTTTTACTTTGGCGAGGAACTTTTGGTTCGAGAATATGGAGCAGTCCAGGTCATGTTGGAGGCAGGCCAGGGTCTATGGATACAATCAAATGTCTTCTATGAAGGTAATTAACACATTCTAATTTAATTCATTCATTCATTATTTCATTAAATAGCATGCAAGTAATTAATGAATATGTGTTGTGGTTTGTCTTGTTTATGTTTTTATAGTTCGATCACTGGAGCCAGGGCTATCAGTTACATATAACTGCGTCCCAGCCACTTGGACCAGTATGCCAGTCCCTCTTGAGTGCACCCACACACCGAACATTACCAACAACGCGGTAGAGGACCTCGAGCGGATTCGAGAGGGAGCCCTTCAGATGAAGAATTATGCTGCCCTTCTCCTCATGACGCAGACTCCAGGCTCTCAGGCTGGAGTTGGATGGACCCCGATTGAGTACACCCACAGAGTCACTGATCAGCACGAGGCAGCAGCCAGACGACAGGCAGTAGTGCCTGATTTGGGAGAGGGTGAACTAGATGCCCACCTACCAGAGGAAGGTAACTAATCTGGCTCAGATTAGTCTTTGAGAGTTTTCGATCTTTCGGTTTCGGTTGTGTTTTGATAATAGATTGATGTTATTCTGAGTATTCCGGTTATTCTGAGTATTTAGGTTTCAAGATAGATTTATTTTCGTTTATTTTTTTATGATTGATTTCCCGGTATTGGTTTTGTAAATAGTTTATTTGTAGTATTATTGATTATTAGATAAGGATAGATTATATTAGTAGTTTTTAGTAGTTGTTGTTTGTTTTTGATTTTTTCGATAGATTCATACAAGTTTGATAGAGCCATTGCCTTTAAGAAGCTTTTCTATAAGAGAATGGCTCTATCAACACCCGGTAAGCGATTGCAAATTTAGTATAGGCCATCATTATATCGCTTACGGACGGGTCTAGGTGGTCAGGGCTCCACCTACTGATGAGACTAAAAGCCAGAGTCGAAACCCGTGGCTATATTCACATACACACATTTATTAACTGATTTGTTAAATGATTAATGATTTTATTAAAAAATTAAATGTGTGTTTACTTAGTTTAAATACTGTTGAAAGTTTTATTTTTCATTACTTCATCCATCCACAATGGCTTGAGCATGCAATATTTTTACCTATTTTTCACCCCCGTGACGACACTTTTCCATACGTTAACCAGACAAGCAATCATATTTATGTTCAATTGATTGCATCTGATAGAGCAAGCGATTTTCTATCTATTAGTAGCAATTAAAATTGGTTTTCATTAAGAAACAGATAGAGGAGTCTTGAAAAACCGAGTCAATTTGATCCAAGCGTGTCAAGGGGAAGACTTCAAAAGTCTATAGTTTATGATGACAATGGGTTCTCCTGATATATTATTTATTGTTTTACAGCTTTTCAGTGTTCCTGGCTGCATTCTACATCACTAGCGCTTCAATATTATACCACGTTCGACCAACTTATATCATATAGTGCAAATTTTATCATTTTTGGCTCGCCACGCTTGGATCAAATTGACTCGGTTTTTCAAGACTCCTCTACCTGTTTCTTAATGAAAACCAATTTTAATTGCTACTAATAGATAGAAAATCGCAGTCTCTATCAGATACAATCAACACTCTAACATGAAATTAAGTATTTCTATGAACAGTAGATGACAAATTGTCGCCACGCTGGTGAAATATATGCACATATGCAGGTAGGTATGTGTGTGCATGTAGATAGTGCTTCGTGCATAAAATTTTGATTTGTGTCTAGACAAATTTGATAAACAGATTGCTGTGATTTTAATAAGTATATGTTATAAGAGAGTTTGGATTATTATTACAAGAGGGTCCAAAAAAAATGGGTAAGCTTTTGTCCCTTATAGCAGAAATCAATTTCAACCAAGATGGGCAGCATTTCAAAAAGAATGCTTGGTTGCAGTAGGCTCGAGACTAGAGACTACTTTGTCAGCTATAGAATTTGCCAAAGTATTTTAATTCGCAATCTTTTACGAAACTTTGTGGAACTCCCAATAGTGTAACTAGCTGTTAACTTGAAAGGTAGCTGAAAATTGTGAATATATACGCACTTTACGGCATAAATAATGATTGGGACTGTGACAGGGAAAGTATGGCTTAACAACTAGTTGTTAGTTCCAGTTTTTATCATTCTCGACTTGTAAGTAAAATACTACAAATATTTAGTACATTTTTATCTCATTCATGCATTTTCTAAAGTCCTGCCCACTTTTTACTGCCAGACAAATGCAAAAGATAAAAAAGTTTCCAGTTCTGATGATTTTTTTAACAGCATAGCCATGGTCTTAAGTAGTGATCAGCTAATCATTTCACTATTACAGACCTGCTAAAATACAGAATAACTGAACACCTTTTTTTACAAGTTGAAATTATTATTATTTGTTTGAATATTCGATTGCTCAGTTAGTAATTTTCATTTTAACTAGCCATCCACAGCTATACAAACTTGCGACCGGATACAGTATGGAAAGCTCAACATACCTGACTTATAGACATAATGCATATAACCTTGGAAACTATTTAATGTACGCATGTTCAATTAAAATTACAGAAAACTGTGTTATG
>JAQGAH010000880.1:0-22899 GCA_034696885.1 Lepidocyrtus paradoxus | reverse complement strand
GTAAATCCGTGTTACAGTATACTTAGTTGTTTGGTAAAAATGATAGCGTAGGATGTGTACAATAAAGTGACCAGCCACCCAGCCAGCCAGCCACGATTTTTGTCCCAGGAAAGAGAAAACTATATACCTACTAAGGATGTAGGTAAATAAAAGGACTTACGATGACATGATGAGCGAGTAAATTGGATTCATGAGAAATCATTGTAATTGTGGAAAAAATGTTAATGCTTGCTGTATGAATATTGTTTAATTTTTATTACATAAATGCAACGAGTCAATACCTTTCTGACACAATTTTCCTTGATAAGTTTAATTAAGAGCGATTGTGAATTTTCGTACAACTAAATAGCGAACGAACAAGCACAATGGTATTATAGGCATAGGCAGGTAAATTGCAACTTTTAATTTGAGATTTTTGCTCCAGTTACTGATCATTTCATATTGTGGTATCATCTAACAGCGTATCAAATACTTTGGTAATTTTCAATAGTTTTATCATATCATGATTAATTGATTACGTATAATAATATTACACCGTAGCGTGTTCCAACTTTACTTCGGAACTAGTCAGTTATTAAAAATCAGCTTTGATAAAAGGTTTTTGGCCCACTACCTTGCAAAAATCATTGAAGACTACATTTCATTTACCATTTACAAAATCTTCGTTTGCGCTTATAACTAATTACATCATATTATTTAGCTGAATTGCACAAGGCATTGTACATTAGATTTTTAGTTACATTAATCAAAATCAGCCTATTCGCAATTACATGTCAAGTTGGGGGTTTCCGAAAGTTTCCAAAGGATTTATTAAAAAGTAGGGTATACTAAAACAGTGAAAATGCGGCATAATACGATACGAACACAAATGATATAAAACATTTTTACATATAAAAAGTAACAGCGTAATTCACAATAACATTTGACATTGACAACGACTCTCTGTGAATATTTTAAATTGCTCCATAATAGTAAAAAAAATGCAAAACATGATTGGAAGAACTTTTATATTGCTCTGGAGAGTTGATTGGATACAAACAAAGAAGGTAGACTCATAATATCTAGACTGAATTTTTCTGTACTCTGCACGAAATACATTAGGCATGCACCGAGGTAGACATAATTATCGATCACTATTTTCAAGTCTCTTTCTCAATGAGATTAAAACTACCGTTTATGTATTATGTACTGCATCACGTTTGGCTATAACAACAATGATATTCTGGCATTACACATTAATTTTTTTAACACTTACATTTTTTTTTGATTTGTTGGCAAAAGTTCATATATCTACACAAGCTTAGACATTGTTGTTAAATGTAAAAGGTAAGTTACACTATAATAATTGTTGATAATATAAGTATAACTATGCAACAATTCTAAATCCGTATTTGAGATTCATAACTAATTATTCAGCTGCTTCAGCATTTATAATTATTTGGTTGCTCGGTTTGCTGTGCTACACGTGAGCATGCCCATTTCCAACTAAATACTTTGGTGGACTATCGCCAACTGCTGTTGATGTAACAATGGCTTTATTACGCGGAGGACTGCCGTTGTTGCTAGTGGACGATGCATTTCCAGTAGACATTCCCTTCTCACTCCAGGCCTCTAATGATTTCTGTACCTGTGCTAAATCTGCCATGTTGCCACCCTTCTCGTCTTCCATTGATTTTAAACACTGAAAAGAGAAAAAATGAGACGTTTTTAGAGATTAATATTTAATAATTAATATTGTTAACTACAACCAAGCTAAAACAATTTAAATAAATAGGCAGGGAGTTTACCTGAAGGATGCTTGAAGCGACGGAAGAAACCTTGCGGTCACAGTGGATTACGATAACTCGCACAACTGTTAACAGTTTCGCAATAGCAGCATTAAGTTCCATAATTTCTTTTTTCAGGGTAAGCTGATCGGCATCCGGAGACATGCCCTCAAACTGAAGATTGAACGGCTTCATAATCTCATCCAAACCTGATTTTTCCGCAGCTTCACGCTCCAGAATGGCCTGGTTCAAACTTTGGAATGAGCTACTTTCAGTCAACGATGAGTTGGAAGTTTTGTTGGGACCAGAAGTGGGACTTTGATCAGCCGTTTTGGCTCCAGCCCCCTGAACTCCTAATTCCGAGGAGGCAGATGGTAAAACGGTTGATGTAGCTGTCATTGCGTTGTTTCCAGTAGAATGACTTTTGGCCTTTACATTCTCCATTGGCACGATTGGAAATGCAGCGGAGAGTGAAGTGATTAGGGGCAATAAGAGAGAACAGCTTAAATCCGTTTCCTTGATTGCTTGATTGGCTTCCTGTACAAACAAAAGTCGTATGGCATGAGTTATTGTATATCATCTACAATCTAATAATCACACAGGATTAAAAATACTCGGGTAACCTTTCTCTAGAATAATGTGCTAGAAAAAGAAAGGAATGTGATGATAAGTAGTGAAATAACAAAATGCAGGGAACATACCGAGGAATTCAATAACTCTGGAGGTACTTTATAGGTCTTCAGAAGAGACTCGGTTAGGGTTGTAACACGGAGCTTAGTCTGATGTATGCTTTGGGCTCCATCCGAAAGCTGATGGGAGAGTTGAGAAATTGCCGATGTAGACTGGTTTTCCATTCTATGAAGCAAGGCTTGCGACTTCATTGCTTCCTGTTTATGTTGCTCACTTAAGCGAACGAGACTGGAGCAACGTGATTGATAATCGTTCTTCAGTGCCTCCATTTCATCCTTCCATTTTTTCGCCTGCAACATATACAGAAATTATTAGGTAATGTAATGCATTCTATTTTCTTAGCTACAAGATAAAGACATTAGGAAAAAGTATTAATGGGAAAAGTCAATATCAATGAAAATCGTAATCAATCTCTGTAAATGTGTGTATGACTGACAAGGCAATGCTTGTGTGCTTGCTTACTTGCTCCCAATGAAAGAAAAGAAAATGCATAAAAATGGAATCAGAAATTCTTCTTACCTCAACTTCTACTTCCGTTAAACTTTCAGCAAGAGTAGACTTTTCAGCTTGGAGGAATTCAATCATTTCGGTAGACTCATGTTGTGTCTCTTCCAACTGCTTTTGCAGCTCCACCTTTTTATATTCGGACTTTTCAAACTCGGACTGGATTTTCATAAACTGGTTTCTATATCGATTACATAATCTTTCCAGATTTCTAATTTGTTCGGCGCTTTCCTGTCCAGCATCCGGAATGGGGATCGGACTCACACTTACTCTTCCAAGGTCAACAGTGACTAGAGACGTTTCCGTTTGAACCCCACGCTCCTGTTTTATTCGTTTCTGATTACTGCTAGCTGTTTGTCCAAGGGCTGAGGATAGTTTTGTAAATATTTTGGCACCCATATGCTTTTCCTTAGCTGCTGCTGAAGAACTCATTGCAATCATTCTGTGTGGCCCTGCACTTTGTGTTCCAGATAAGTGGATACTGCTCATTCCAGAAGAGCCACCGGATGCAGAAGTGGAGTTGGCACTGTGCGGTAAAAAATGTAAGGAATCTCCACTTCCAGAATTTGCACTAGCTGATGAAGTCCCCGAAGTGCTTTTAGCTTTTGCTTCTTGCATTTTCTGCAGTCTCAAGGCTGATGTCCGGTTTCCGGAAGGCTCCCATTGTGGGGTGGTTTGCTTCTTGGCTCGAAGTGAGCCATGGCGCTTCAGAGTAGAGGAGGCTGAGGTGGATTCCCCAAATGTGTGACCTTGCGCGGACGATATTTGCACTCTATTTGATGACTTTTCCAGATATGACATACTTTTTGACATTAGCTCACTTGGTACTCCAGGCACGCCAACTTTACCACCACTACTATTATTGCTTGAGTTCGCATTGCTTGTATCGCAATCACTCAAATCCAATGGTCTAGGTTTTATGTTCTTCCTCATTCGTAACGTAGCATACTTCTCAATTCTTTTCAACTTGGAAACGGCTTTATCTTCAGGTGGCCCAGAGGATGATGGGGTTCCGTTGGGATGTGTACTATTAAAATTAAATCTCGCACGTGTTCCCGAGTCAGACCGCGTCATTAGTGTACCTGGTATTCTTCCTCTAAGTGGTCGAGATGGGGTAGCTCCAATATCTCCACTACTCCCTAAACTATCCATGGATGACTGCTTATCACTCCCACTTCCACTGCCTCTAGAGTCATGTTTTAAAATGGATTTTATGGGCTTTTTAATTTCGGTGCTGGATTTACAGGACTGTACTACCCTTCTGTTGGCAGGTGTACGTGTTTTAGCGACTTGAGTGCCACTCGCAGGAGTGGTCGACCCTGATTTGGACCTACGCGAACATCTGGGACACTCGGGATTAGGGCTTTTGCCAGTGCCTTCCTGCTGTTGACACCTTGAACGATGACTTCCTGTTGATTTGCAAGACGGCGACTGCTTTTTGTCAGGCACCTGAACGTGCGCTTTGACTCTCTGAGAATTTGAAACTGTGTGCCTACTGCTCTTATCCTCCTTTAAGGCACCTCCATTTGTTTTATGAGCGCCAGCGGCCTCATTTTTGTTTATCGATGACTGTGAAATCAGAGACTCAGCCTGATTAGACTTTGCCAAGCACTGCACATTGCCAGAGTTTACAGACTTGACAAACGTGCCATTGTCAGACTCCTCAGTATCACCCCCGACAATACTAATCTTATCAGAGTTCACACAAGGTTCCGGCGTTTTATTCTCCTTCTCTTCCGACTCACTTTTACATGCAGGGCTGCTCGTTGCCACCGATGAGATCCCCTCGTTCCCCATGCTGCTCCCACAAATCTCTTCCACAACCACACCGTTCTCGTCCTTACGATATGTATTCAATGCTGAACAACAACCTTCAATAAGTCTTGAAGGATCGTCAGGCTCACTATACCAACTCACAAGGGAGAGACGCATCTCTTCGGAACTTTGGATGGACACGGGGCCACTGCTTCCCGGCTGCTCTCCATTATCCAGCGAATTACTCCCACCAGTAGAACCACAGTGACCAGCACTGGAATGAAGGCTAATACAAGATAACGAGGCGACTGCAACTGTCACCGAACTGTCTCCAGCACCTGAGCCCTCCACACGGAAATTAGGCACGGGTGGTTTACCACTTACATCAGGAAATGGTTTCGATGGATCCTTTTTCTCTCCAGTGGCTTGGATCTTGTTGGAAGGATCTGACTGCTTTCCCTTCTGCTCACTAGTCAACACCTCCGTTGTTGACTCTGCTAATGGATCAATATCAGGCGAAACATTGGAAATGATTGTTGTGTTCGGTGGTGCGTTGCTTTGGTCACTGGCGGTTGCTTTCTCCTTCGTGGTGGTGGTTGTTGCTTCTGTAGTTACGGTTGTAATACTGATGTCGTTGCTGTTGCCTGCATGTTGTGCATCGGTGGGAATGTTTATACTTTTTGTTTCCATATTATCTTCTACCCTCGAAGCTGTAGACTAACTCATCTAATTTCTCTCACATATGTAAGGACTAACACTTTTGCGTTTGCAGTAAAAAAAATCACATAATTGCCTCTATATCATAACAGCTTTCTGAATGCTTAGTTTAGTTGCTGCATTCTTCCTATATCATATCATGAAGTAGCTTAAAACAAGAGGAGCTCACAATACGTGCGGTTTGCATGCGTTTTCGGTGTTGAATTTAATTTCCTGCTAGATTGGCTGAACTATCTTGCCTACATGAGCATATCATTTGATATTACCATATATTATTATTGTGTAGTTGGTGGGAAAATTTTTGTAATGCAAACAGGTAGATTTTTTCCCTATCTTGTGGCTAAAGTGGCTAGATTAATAACAATAATGTAGAGTATTTTTTCTTCTCAATCTCCAAAGTAATGGATATAGTTGAACTGTTGTGAGGAAAAGTGGTTATCTTAATCTCAGTTGCGGATTCCTATTATCAAAATCATGAGACTACTCTCTTCTCCTTTTGTATAAATGAGAGCTAGCTTGAAGCTGACATCCTTGGTCTGGTATATGCGGAATGGTGGTAAAAGTTAATAAGGGCTGCTTACGACGATGTGATTACGATGTCTTTGTTTTGATAATGTTGACCTATTTGCATGTACGTTGCTTAAAAATACTCGTGTTCAGGTATATGGTGTTATCCGGTGTCCATTTTATTAAAAGGTGTCACTAACTGCAGTCTCCTCAGGTTTAAGGTTTTAAGGAAGGAAGGCCAGAAGATAAGAGAAGATAGATGGGGAGCAAAATTCCTGGGATGTATTGGATTCATCCATTAATTCTTGTTCATTTCTCAAATTACGTCGTAGAGTAAAATCCCTGTGTCAGTTTGTGGTAAAAATCTGAAAAAAATAGAAGAATATAATTATTTAGTCATCAATCCTCGTCAAACTAGAGCCCTGCGTAATTGCGTAATTACAAACAATGCAAGTGTGCAAAGGCATTGTCCTACATAGCATTTCTCACAACAAAGGTTTCTTACAAGAAGGGATAAATTGATAATTATGCGACAAAAGTTTCCTAACGGGCAGAATACAAAAGGCGAAGTGGCTCAATATGCGTAGCTACTCATCTTGCGTACTATACTGTAAACAATAGCAATCAAAATATAATTATCTTTGCGTCATGTGATAACGTATATCACGGCTAGTTTACAAGTGGTAAATAGCCTCACTCTCTTGTATAATTAGGTACTATTTAACTATTTATTGACTGAACTAAAAACGTAGTACACACAGCTATAAAACTGCTAACTATTTGCTGCAAATTATTTTAACGGCTTGACATACTTTAGTTCACCAGATTGAGTTATGTGAGGCCCATGTGTGGAAAGTTGCTGGAGACAGTTCCATTTCACTCCAAACACGGAATTGAATTGTCATTCCATACGTGGTACTATGAAAAACGACCTATATGAAGTTCCCTTACAACATTGGCTGTATTATTGCCAGCTCAGCAACAGCTTCATTCATGGAAGATCGACCTCTTCTTTAAAAATGGCTAGAATGATGAGGATGAGATGAAGTAAACAGCGGAGTAATCTAATAACTAGAAGTAGAGATACCGACATTAATGTATTAACTGACTAAATTGCCTATTAAAATAAGATACATTAGCTTGTGGGACAGAAACAAAAACCCACGCCTTGAAGGAAGGGAAGCACCGAGTAAAAATTAATACTTTGACATTTGCCCAATAGTAATCAGTCTTGAGTCTTGATTATAATAAGAACGATCAAGACAAGGACTCGGCGGGTCGTCTAAGATTAATTTTGATGAAAGAATACTGAAAGTTATCATTCATGCAATCTTCTGACATACGACAAAGATGATCAATGATTGGGAACACATGAATGAAATGGCAGACCAAATATAACGCTTACTCTTTCTAGTTGCATGCATTATTGTAGAGAATCGACGTGAGTGCAAAATTTATTGATTGCCCAACCACCATTCTTAAATTGCTGCTGGGAAATGGCAGCGGCATTAACTGCAAGAAGATAAATGCCAATAAAATAATTACATGAGTAATGAACAGAAGCATCCCTGCAACTATAGATGACGCAGCAAGCAAGCTATAAAGAAGTCCAAATTCAAATTGGCATGACATATACAATGTAACATTATGTCATGTCACCCTCTTCTACGCCTATTGGACACTATTGTGCAAATACTAAATGAGACTGGGAACACTCATGTCGGATCAATGGAATTGGCAAATAAAATGACCATTTTTGTATTTAAAGCAGGAGTTCGATTTAACAACAAAAAACATTTTTAACGAGTTAATTATACTTAAGTAGTTACTAATTCAATCCAGGCGATAGATAAATGTCTTAACAGAAATATTGAAATTTACTGTTAGGATGCTTCAGATCGGAATCTATTAGCATGTAACAGTGAATACACGCAAGTGAATTCGAATTGCTCAGGCTGCAACCCAACATACCCGAAAACTCGACTAGACTGCTGCTGGCTTCTTTATTGGCATGTTTATATTCCATGTTATTGAATTACCTCGAACTACTCAATCCGTCGGTATTTAATTCGCAACAGTATAGCTGGAACCAGCTCCAAACACCCGCACCTGGTGTGCACACGAAGTTATTTACGTCTGTATCAATTTCTTTCTTTTTTCATTTTGGAATCGTACATATTTTTTTATATAAAATCTATATTTTTTAAAGTCAAATCCAAAGATATGCTGTTGCAAGTTTGTATTGAAAAAAACGTATCTCAATCTAAATTCTCCACAACAGCTCTTGGTATGTCTTTGGAATTTTAACCGTTACGGTTTGCTGGTGTCCTTGCACAAAACTTCTAGCACGCTGGAATGCATCCACTTACTTGTGCGAGAATCTTTTATATAAAGCCTTCACAAGTAACAGATGAACATTTTTTCCTGGAATGCTACGTTACGTTACGAATTTAGGAACTGTGCAGATCTAAACAAAATCTCAAATTTCATGCTATAATACAGATAGCAATAATAATGGCAAATCCTGCTTACTGAGTTTATTGTTATGTTTGTTAACACCAAACAACATAACCCTATTTCCCCCAGTTTTATTGGAATTTTAACAGTTTTTGCATACGAATTAATTCCGACTGAAAGAATATGTGGATTACGGAAGAATGCAAAATTATACATAGGTAATTACACCAAACCATTTTTACTGACCCGAGCACTAAAGGGAAAAGGCAACAAACTCCTTTTGGTTCGCTCCACTGCCGATTCCAGACGTTTTCGATGGCAACTTGCAAGTTTGGGACTAATTTATATTTACAAATTTCAAATACGTTCACTCTTTCCTAAGGTAATAATTAAATCATGTTTGCTATCTGCTAGTATAACTTATGTAAAAAAATGTCTTGTAATCTTAATTGTCAATGATTAAGGGTACCATTGGCCCCGATAGCATAACCCTAATAGTAATCGAACAATGTAATGAATGAACTCCCTTTCCCAAACCTGTTGGAATCACCAAACTAAAATATTAAATGAGCAAGTCTGATCACACTTTATTTATACTGCCCAGTAAATAAGACAATTGCGGTCAACTCAAGGGTGAATAAGTTTAATCAATTCAACTATCTAAATCTCTCTAGCTCGCAGTTGCAGTTCTGCATCTTATCCTCTTGCCACTTACTTGACACTTGACACTATGATTATGTCATCCTCCCTCAGCATCTCAATGACTATGGCACTATTCGTGTTACTGCCCAGCCAGAGCTGCAATTTATATTTGGCTATTGAAAAAGACAAACCTCAATTTTATCATCACAATGAAAGTCCTTTCCTATTAGATCAGCTCGCAGCGCTGAGTTGTGGATAAAATTGTTTAAAAACATGTTGCATAACATTTTAATTTGCTGCATGTACGTGAAAAACACATCTTAAAGTAGGTCGCTAGGAGCCGTATAAATAAACGCTTCGAATAAGCTAAGTAATCGTCACTTATTATCTAAAAGTGCAATTCGTTTTATGAACAAGGATAAATTGATGGTCATTCATCAGGGTCACATTTCGTATTTCAGACAATTTATTAATGCTAATGAAACATTATATTATCGAGAACTAAAACTAGCCACCCATACCACTTGGATGCTGACTGAGTTTATTTTTGGTTCTTACTTCACCGCATTCAAAAGTACCTGTTTAAAAGTATTTAATAAAATTTAGCTCGAACATATCCCACTTTTACGACTAATTAAACTTAAGCAAGAGCGTAAAGGCTCGGTCTTGTATCGGTTCAGTACAGAACCTGAATAATATCTGCTCTATGATGATGCTCTTTTGTAACTCATTTAGTTTCTCACAAATCTCCGTATTTCTCACAATTAAATTAACTAATAAAAGAACGATACGATCAGAATATGTTTTGCAACCAAAAGACTCAAATCCAATCTCTCCCTCTCGTTACCATTATTAGGAATTCATAATTATTTACAACCTCATCCCCTTCATGTTAAAATCATGATTGCATTGCGTTATATTTTTCAGATTCCTTGCTAATCGCAAGAAAGATGGATCAACATCCCTCGCAATTTACCTAGCAACTTCTTCTCGTTTGCTACAATGTTTTCGAAAAATCTGAATATAAAATTAAAATTATATGCTTGCGTAAAATACTGGGTACTCGGTACTCCTCGCAGTTTAGCTGTCGGGCTATATGGCTGGTATTTATGATGATCTGACATGAGAATAGAAACGCTTCCATCAGGTTTATTTAAAATGTTGAACATTTCGCCCGAAGAAATTTATCTTCCCCGTCATTTGCATTAATCTCGCATCAGTAAGCGAAATGCCATTAAACACATCGTGAATACGTAAAAAAAATGAAATATTTTCAGCATCTCACGAACGCTTAGATTTTTATGACCCTGCACTTCCCTCATCCCTGATTTCTGATTTAAAGACTGACTAACGACAAAAACGATTTATGAACGCTAGATTGTATGACTATAGTAAAGCTCCTACGTAGAAAAAAATACGTACAAATCCATTTATTAATTCCAACAGTGAGCCAGACAAATATGTCTGTACCTGTATTAAACAAATATCAAGCTAGACATCCGTTTTGAAAACCGACATTCCCATTTTCATTGCAAAGCAAATATGTTCCTAAAAATCTGCGACGTAATTTTCAAAACTAAAGCTATATTCACTAATCCCAACCATCAGGATCCATATGTGCATCATAAACATTGTAAAAACTGACAAATATCTCTACATGCACATGTCATATATCTCTTCATTAAGCATGCGCCAACAACGTTCCCAAAGCTCTTTTTACGACTTGCAGCGCTACAGAGCGATATAACACGCATCTATTTATATGTATGAGAAATAAAATCCCTTCTAAACATCCTTCTCCCTCGCACATAACTCAGCTTTTAATACCGTAAACATAAACTGAACTGAAATGGAGGAAAAATCCTTTAAAACCGCTTTTTTATGATATGAATCAGCCCCCAAAAAAATCTCCACACTTTATTATGGAAAAAAATTCTCATGTGGAAAAATAATATCTCGGTTTTGAAAGGTAATGGGAGGAGGGATGACGTGATTAAGTTAAGTCATCTTTTAGAGATAACGTATAATAATACTGCAGCGAAATTATTAGGTCTCGCTGGACAGAATAGCAGGAATCATTAGCTCATCATCGTGGGTTTCGAATTAAACATAGAATGGGAGTAAATTGTTTGCTGGTTGGATCCTTTTTATCCAGTGGATTGGTGAAGGATGCATGGCATCATGGGAATAGAGTTTTTTTTGCTAAGCCAAAAGTTTTTAGCTTCACAAAGTTAGGTAAAAATACATACCCAGAAGCTATAATATATGCTTGCCACTGTTCGCTTTCATACACGTATAGCCAAACAACACTTAAATAATTAAAGGATGTGCAAGGTCAAATACTTACGGGTCTAAAACACAACCACAGGAATGGATCATATATAAATACACAAAAAGCATACTGCAATTTGCGATTTTTAGATGTTCGTTGATGAAGTTCTTTATGCACTTGCTACATTGTACATCATGGATATTGGCACAATTGGCGTTTGCGGTCTGGTATTACTGCGGAGTTTTTGAGAAGCTATTGAAAGACGGATGGTTTTCGGATTTTGCCAATTGACGTATCGATCCCCTTGCCTTTTATTCGCCACATTTTCATTGAACGCCATAAAATCCCGATCGGACAAAAAAAGTTGTAGCGGATCAGCTTCTCTCTATTCATTTCAGATGAAAAGGCGCTATCAGTTACCAATGCGATTTAATTAAGGCAACACAGTATAATAGCACCAGTTGATTGCAATGGATGACAAAGTAAAATCGTGCTGAATGGAAATCAACATGAAAATCATCAATGAAATGTTGTTCTACGAATTAAAACTACTTCGAGTCATGAAACTAGTTTCCAGATCGACTCCATTTGCACTTGAATGAGTTGTGAACAATGGATATGTACATTGGGCCAACATTTATGCGTGTTATTTTAACTTACTAGAAGGTAAGCATCTTATTTAATGCTTTATTTAGAGGACCTTTCCGTGCTTCTCTAACAACTACATGCACACTTGTAGAATAATGGCTTACTTTTTTGTAAGTTGATTAGTTGATTCCTGGAACCTCATTGCCCTTTGGCTGATTTTCAAGGATAGAAACGTAATTGACTGCTTGCATCTAAAGGTCGCTTGGCACTTAACAAATGAAAAGGGATTGTCATTACGCGTTGAAATGATATGTAACTAGGTCTATCTGGAGGGAATTGGGTAAGAATGGCTGTAAGGTACTTTCTCGCCAGTTTGCTCTTTATTATCGTGTGAGGGGATGGTAATAATTAGGTATGTTAATGAAATATGTTAGCAAATCTTGCAAGTAAATCTCTACAGTTAAAGATAAAATATCTTGCCAATTGCCTATAGTCACTAGAAATGACCATTTCGCATGTGTCATACCGGCACGGCACGATTATATTCTCAGCACAGTGATGTAACCCACGGGGATGCTGAATACTGATAAGTTATCATTGGCAACGTGGCAAATCTCAATAAAAAAAATTCAATTTATATGGTTGTGAAGTAAGTGTCATAAATCGAGTCATTAAAAATATGCAATAAACGATCACTCAAAGAGCGTCGACCAAGCTCCGCTCAAAAATTGGAAACGTCGAAACGACATCCTTATTTGTTTGAGAAAATATGTTAGAGCAGCATTTTCTACCAAATTAGTTCTGTCCTCTGTACACCAAAAATTATTGCAGTGAACCTAAAAACGATTTTTATATAGACACACAGTCAAAGGTCGCAAGGTCAGGTCACATGTCGAAACATGTTCCTTTTCGGATTAGAGCCGTCTACCAATGACCAAAGGAAATAATCACAAATGAATTATGTGAAGATTACAACATAAAATATATTTTTCAAAGTCGAGTTTTAAAAAAATAAAAAGGCTTCTCTTCTCTATCAAGCTGTTTCCTCAAATTGTACGGAGCGATGGACAAACTTTGCCAAGCTGTAAAGAAGTGCATAAATGATGCATTTTTAAAAAGACCCTTCAGCTTGAATACTAATTTTTAGCCCAGTGGATAAACCCAAATGCGATAAGATATCACCAAGATAAAAGGCAGAAGGTGCAAATACTTTCATTTCATTAATAAATGATAGGTTTTAGACCTGTCATTTGTGGAGATTTTCGCTGCAAAAAAAATATATCAGCAACCTTTTCAGGGTCTTGAAATTCATGAAAGATTCAATATTAATATCACTATCCCAATTCGCTACTTTTTTATGTACGTGAGTTTTATCAACTACAATTTTGATGTTAGGGGAATTTCGCCTAAGGGAACACGTAAACTAGAGTGAATGTATTATTATTGTAGTGCCATGAAAAATGGCTCTACCTACTTACATTATTTTAACACATGGCCTTGTTATTTCATGATTCATTCAAACCAATTCCTGCCGTTTCAATGTTTGAATGATAAAAAGCAATTCCCATCACTTGCCAGAATACCTGCCGCACCCAGAAATGAATGACTAGAGTGAAAAATAACGAGGTTTTAGGAAACATCAAGTTTGATAAATGGAAATTTAATTAGTTTGAGCTCAATCCGTCTATACACCCTCTACAAATTTTAAATGATTCAGCAGTAATATTTGACATCAAAACAAACTACATCCAACTCAAAAAAAAGAATCCAATCATTTTTAAAGCAAATCTCTTTGGGGTTGGCTGGATCTGCTAAACTTAATTATGAATTATGGAATTTTATCATGTCTTATATCTTATGCAACTACAGTTTAATAAAACAACAGTCAACTTCACAATTTACGTAGACTCCCCTCAAATGCTAATAAGAATAATTAGTCTAAAATCTACCTACCACCCATCATTCACCCTTGCCATGCATAACCTACATTTCATTAACTGCCATTGCCTCATCTTCGATAATTCGACGGGAAAACTTTAATAAAACCTCAGTTACGGAATAGCTGAATTTATTGGGTCATTTCAAGATAAATTATCGATCCATCCCATGTGATAATTATACTCGATGTAATTAATTAGCTTTTATTACCTGTTGTTATCCTATCCTACTGCTTTTATAAGAAATGCTTATCAATCGACGCAGATGACATTGAGTATTAAACTATAAAGCATCCTCAATAACAAAATTGATGTCATTTTCAACGCTTGTATATAGTTGGTTTGGTAGTTTAATTTTTTATCGGCAATATTGATAACTATTGTGTAGTGGCGATACTGAAAAACATGTAATTTCGGGAGATGAAGCCAAAAGTTAACTAAACTCGTCAGTAAACTGATTCTCTTATATAGATGAGAACCTGATTTGTTTAGTGATGAGAGCTCGTCTCGTGCCAACTGATTATAATCGCGACAAAGTCAAGCCCAACCTGTCAACGACACATTGCGCCTTTGGCAGCTGATCAAATTTTGTCACATGGCGTCTCCCAAATAAATAAACAGAAGTTGATGTCTCTTTTGAAGTAGGCGTATGTCGCGTAAAAGGAAAAAGACTCAAGAGCTGAAAAAAAAGGTTCAACGATATGATGACGTCGGGAACTGTTTTTTTGACAGGGCCAGTGATGCAGACTAAGCTTTCATTGAACTTGAAACTCCTTCAAAAAGTAGTAACTCAAATGTCAGAGACACCTCTTGAGTAACTAGTTTCAGAAGTACTTGCTAAACTGACAAATGGTCTTGTCTAAAGGATTGCAGTAAATGCATAAATATCATAATTTGTTTATGCCAGTCTGCCATTTATTTGCACTGACAAACAACAGTCCCATTTAAGAAAAAAAAAACCGCTTCTGATTTAAGAAGTGCTTCTGCCTCACAATATGATTAATTAAGTCGTAAGTTATCTTCTATCTAATTGCAGTTGTATTTTTAATTTTTGATGTAGAAATTACTTTAATTCTTCCTATTCTAGAAGAGGGGTGTGATACTTTTATGGTCTGATTTATGCTTTGATACTGGTATTAATCTTATCCTGGCACTTATATTTCTAGTTAAACGTTTCTAAATTGAAATGGGATCTTGGCAGGATTACATATTTAGTTTCAACCCACCCATATCACAATTATAGTTTTGCCTCGCCTTCCTAAACACATACTAAATGGTTTACACATTGAAAGATTATTAAAGTTAACTGGGAATAATTCCAAGCGCTGCAGATGCAAAACAATAACAGACAGGTTTACTTACATTTCCTAAGTTTAATGTCAGTTGTCACCACATGTACATCTGATAAACCATCCAAGTTTGTTTGACAACTCAATTTAGGAGCTCAAGCTCGGGATCAACTTAATAACATCCACGACAAATCCGGTTGACAGCGTAATTTTACAGGTTCACTTGATACAAATTTGAAACTTGATATAGCTATTTCTCAAAATTGGATAGATAAAATCCAAAAAATCCATCACCATCTTACTAAACTTTAAATCCACCAATGAATATTGAATGTATTGAGTTCAAAATAAACTGTTTCTTTTGTTCCTTCCCAATCTTCTTTCCTATCCAGCCAGCTGCAAATCTAAATTTCACCGGCGCTCCTTCTCCCAACCATCACACATTTGCACTGGAATAAAACAAAAAGGGAGTCCAATAATCCTAAATTGTTATTATCCAAGACGGGACCTTTGCTCGGGTTTTTTCACCCTTTTCTCCCCATAATCATAATATGAAAGTTTAACAACTGACAAAAATGACAACTGATTGCGTCAATAAAATAGGGAAACGGAATATCTACTACCCCCACCACCACCGCATCACACCGTCCACATTTTTATTTTCACTCACATAATCCCAACATCCGATTTATCCGATCCACCTTTAGCCAACACAAAGGAAACAGCTCAACACAAAAGGTTCAGGGGGAAATGATAAAAGAAATGTGTTGGGAATTGTAGATGTTGCGCTCGCTGTGCGATTTCGACTGTCCACCACCACACCATACCGCCATGCAATGAACATTGATGGCAAACTTCCTTTTTGTTCTCTGATCCACACTTCTACTGCCACTGCCTTTTTTCGGCTTATTTCAGCTCTACTTCATCATTCATGAAACAAAAATTTCCTCTGCATATCACTTTTTTTAGCGAACAACGAAACCCTGCATAAGGTCTACTGCAATATGTGTTGTCTTGATATTCCGACGAGAGCGGAAAAAAAACTGACTCTGAAGTCATTTCACAGGGAGAAGTTTCATATGACTGTGACTAACTATGGGACTACGACATCGTGTTACTGCTCCACTCCACATCGACGGTAACTCTGCTGAGTTTTTACTTTGCTCAAAAAATGCTCAATTAATTCGACAGTATACTTCTACCACTGTATTCATGTGAAATGGTTACCAATGTAGTCTACTCCTAGGGAGTCGCTATCCAAATACAGGTTGATTGCAAATTCTTTGCGTATTCTATTTTTGTTGGCATGAGTGAAATAAACTAAACTGCCATGTATAATAAAGCAAGCAACGAGATCTCTCGGTAACTAATAGATAAAATTAAATTTCTATACTTTATATTTGATGATGAATTTTTTGCTATAATAAGTAAACGGCGGTTAATGGCAAATAATATTTGCTTTTTACATCGACATTTCAGTAACCATTCAGAAGTGTTTTCCGGATTAACTAAAAGTTGAAATTATAAATTACATGTATTTACAGATATCATCATGAGCTCTCACCACCCTGAATTATATTTTTCATCCGATTTTGTCGGTATTATATTATTTGACAGATATTGTTACCAGATAGTAACTATTTAATTCTAGTATCACATAGGTATCCGTATGCCGAACTAAAAGTATAATTATGTTTCGTTCTGCGCTCGGCGCAGATCTCGGATAATTTTAAATTCTCTTTGGCTCTTGGCTGAAGTTAACTTGACGCAATGTATGGGATAAAATGAACTAGTATATGTTAGGAATATTGCCATAGAGCATGCCGCTGCTTGCACTAATATAATGGAATGGACCATTCGCATTCCCCTATACAGCATGAAGAGAGAATTTATTATGCGCTTATTGCTATTCGTGAGCTCTAACAGCTCACCAACAAACCTCGTTTGAAATTTACTTACTTGTAAATGTAGTCAAGTCAGAGAGTCGGATATATTATGGATGGAAAATGCAATGGAAAAAGTAACTGTGTGGAATTGCGTTCACTTCACAACTCACTATCACACGACCGACACACAGACACGAGGAGAGAAGATAAATGCAAGACATTTTAGAACATCGAGGATCATCCGATGATAAGATGAGATTCTGTAAGATTCTGAATCTTCTTGACTCTCTGTCAGCTCAAAAACTTTGAATGCAATGAGGAGATGATGCCGAAGCCGAATTGAGACTGCTGCTGAGAGCAGATCATATCTTCGTGATAAAGTGTAAGAATATGTTACGAAATTTTAACTAAAAAAAATCAGAACAAAGTAGGGAGCACATTGCATAGCGTCGTAACATTTACAATCATCATCGACTCCACCACACAATCCTCCTACATTTCAACTATTTCAAGGCATAATGTAAGGCATTGTAAACTGAAAAGTGTAGCGATGCAGAAGATGCAACATGCGACATGATATTATTTTCTTTCCTAGCAAAAAAAAACTTGGTTAAACTAAAGTTGGGCCTGAATAGTCCGAAGAAATGTTTGCTGTCATTATACCGTCCTCGTGTACATAGGTACTGGTGTGGTTGGCTTACATGTATTAGAATTTAGTCTACGGACTGTAAATATTTTTTTTTTCGAATAGGAGCTTTTTAATGTCTTGTTGCTCACTTTGAAATTTTGGATTTTGAATCCCAAGATCGGATTATTATGCACTCGCTCGATGCAGCATTATGATAATCTGATGATAATGATCCCTTGACTTGCATGTATCACCATTAAGGTTGTCACAACCATCTCATCCCATTTTATTTATGGGTTGCCAGCAAAAACAAGAGGAAAAGGAATGATCTCAGAAGCAGAGGCACATTAAATTAAAGTTTTCAGTCGCGTATTATTCCCAACGACGTGTTTGACGCTCCTTGTTCACCTTCGAGGTTTTTGATTTGCTCCACACCATGTGCTATATTAACCACCTTTTATGATGTACGCTTGGAGCGACGCGGATCCCAATAAATATTCATGGTATTTATGCGATTCACAGCCAAAGAAAACATGCCCAAGGTAGGATAGATGCCAGATACAATTTTATGTGTCTTACTAATAATAATGCGCAACAGCACAATTTGAAATGAACTAATTATCAAGTGAATCCCTAACCAATCTGAATGGCTGGCATGTTGTGTAATGACTGAAGATTCAAAGAAAACCCATTCAGCTTGAGATGCATCATGCATCAGCATCAAGCGTCTTTCCACAAACAAGCGCAAGGAATTTGGTTTTCATCGTCTTCGCCAATGTTTGTTAGCTTTATTAAGACATTAATTAACATTGGCATCATTCTTTAGCCTCATTTTACATCACGATAGGAACTGAATGATTAGCTGATTACGGTAACATTATTTTGATGCAATAAAGTAAAACGCGGTAGACTGGTGCGGGGTATACCTTATTTACTCGTTTCATTTCTCGAGTACTGCGGATTACTGTATCATAAAAATTTGTAAAAAGGTCCCTACTTTACATTTTAAAATATGTAGCTTACAAATATCTTTATTTACGTCAATAATGCCTTTAGAACTACTCGAAATTTTTTAAAAGGAAAAATGCCTCTAGAACCATTGTGGAGTTGGTGTGTGCTCATCAAACCATATTTTAAAACTGAGAGATATGAACCCATGGAAAAGGGTAGAAGATATGCACCGGCTCATTAACACTTAAGTACGTAGAGAAAGATTTAGTGCATTTAGTCTGGTGCAACTACACAAGAAGATTATGAAAATAGGAGGAATTATACGCAACTTTGGTAATGTTGCAGTGACATGGAATGAACGGAGGCTTCCGGTTGCTTGAAAAATCTAAAGATGCAGAATGACTAAGCGAACGTGAACGGATGAAAAAGTTTCATCCTGAAAGATGGAAGATGCAGTTTTCTGCGTTCTTCCAGAGAGAAGCGAGTTCCAATTATTGCAGTTTTACGATGAGCCTTTTCGGGCAACAAGCTGTAATGAATGAGGCTCAAGATCGTTGTTCTCGGTTGTCGGTGAACAAAAGTTCACATTGAAAAAGTTTATACTGTCTGGTCTGGAGTCTCGGAGAGAAAACGAGTATGTAATTTTCTTTGGCTAATTTTAGTGGTATATCGTATTGGTCTGATGTTGGTTTCTTTAAATACATTTTATTTGTTTCACATGCTCACTGGAAAGAGCTAACATGTCCTATGCATTTACTAAACATGATTTACATATCATGTCATATCAAGAGAAACTCTGGAAAAAGACGACTTCTCCTGGACGTGAAAGCATTATCAACCGTCTTTCTAAATTTCCCTATATACTTATAAGTACATAAGTTCTAGAAATCCTTAGGAATATTTATGTTCAGATCAACGACAAAAACATTCTGAAAAATCTAGACTGATTCTGAAATTCAGGATTATCAGCAATTAAAAATGCAATATGCCACAGCAACAAATGACAGAGACAAAATAATAACGCTAATCACTGAGCTGGGGCAAGGTGGACGTATTTATTTAGTCAAGAAAGTCACTCCAAATTAAGACCACCTACAGCGGTTCTATTTCGGAGCAAAAGGAACCGGTTTAAAATGAATGGGAGGGTTTCATAATTCTTTCCTAATGTTACTATGTAATTACCTGGTAATTGTAACACCGATTCAAAAGTATTTCACTAAACAACTCCTCAAGCAATCAAATCCTCAAAAATCCTGATTAAGCTTTTAAGCAATTTTCAAGATTCAAGTTATTATTTTGCATATTATTGTATGAAGTTTACCGAGGTGCTCAATTTTACAGTATTTACTTGTTGAGGTTTAAGAAAATTTGCTAAATACATACTAACTAACTAAGGGGACCGGAACTTCAATGTCTCATTTTACCGTCATGGTTCACCCCTGACTTTCCTCTCTTCTTCCCTAGCTGTTTCTTGCTTGCCGAGGAACAGCATAAATGCAGATTAAAATACAATAAACAATTTAACACTTGTAATATGTTACATCGTACCAGGAAAACTCTATTGCGAGACGGCGACGTGAGTGCAGTGAATCATCTTAATTTACTATTACTACACCTTTGAAAGAACATGAGTCATCCATATCATAAAGGTGCATCAGACTAGGTATCTAGGGTAGCTTGACTTTTTATATTGCTCTGACTTAATCATCATATTCATTATCATCATCAATGAAAATAAAAATTAAGCACGCACACCGGTTCAGCTAATAAAGTAAATTGCTGCAATTTACATTTTTCATGTTATTATTTCACCATTAATCCATTATTTCTACTTTTTAATTCCAACGAAACTTGTATAAAGCGGAAAAGTAAACAAATATTTTTTATTGGATATTGATTAAAAGATCATTAAGTACACTAATCAGATAAGGTACATAAATTTATTACGCAACAATAAAAATGCAATCAAGTAAACGGACGCTAATCTACAATATCCTTCCATATATAACTGTCGATTCGATGAGCTAATCGATTTCGAAGTTGACATCATTTTAATGTCAATTGTACCAGCTACAGTTAAAAAAGTATCGTAAAGATGCTTCCTAGCTGACATTAGCGAATTTAAAGAGTATTTTCGTGTAAAAATTGAAAAGGAATCGAATAACACTAGATGCTAAGTTAGACCATGCAATTGGCAGCTTTATGGAAGAAGATAGATATTTATAGTGCTTTTAAGTTGTAAAATCAACAAAAATGTACCAGGATTGCATAACACGAAAAGGAAATTTATGAGTATGTAATTGATGTCAACCGTCAGCATAAATATAATTACCTAACTTATCAAATTGATACAATTGCGTGTTTTCGACCTCTCACAACATCAAACACAATCAGTTGGACATGCATGCTGGGTAAACTGACATATAAATTTACAATTTAGAAAAAAAAATTACCTACATCAATAGAAACAGGAGTGTCTGAGAGGGAGTCTTTCCTAAGTGATTTGTTTATTGTTCATGCAACGCAATCGGTTATCAAAAGGGAAAAAAGTTGTTCTATGCCATATTACAAGTGCATTTCTTTGTTGAAGTATCATGTTTCCTTACGACATTCAACAATTAACCAGAAGTGGTCACTAAATGTTCCGACTTCAGTCTTGGTATTTATCTGTCTTTTGAATTGTTGCAATTACAAGTTTTCAAGAGACATTTTCTATTATTTATTGTTGGGGTTACTTGGACACTGTTTTTGTCATTCCCACAAATAGGTAAATACATATACACATGTACTAATTTGATAGAATAAGTAAGGACGGAATACATCAAGTACTTTGGCATTTAGATTAATGGATCGAACGATAAGTGCTAACATGTCCATTTAAGAATGTTTTCTACAGTCGGAAAGGAAGAAACGTCGAATGGTGTGTTTCCAATTTTTAGTTCACGTCATTTATCATTCGCTATTTTATCATGAAGAGAATCAAAATTCATAATAAATCGTCGCAAAACTATTTCAGAAAAGTAGACTAAAAACTAAACGTTATGCTTTAAAAGCTTGTTATTGTCCTATGTAAGATGAAGAATTGAAAAAATCTTTAGTTGAGCTGAGTGGACGTGGAGTGAAAGAATGATATAAGTGGAGTTCTTTAAACTATCCGGGGTGAAATGAGAATTTGTATCTACAAACAAATTAGACCAGAAGGGCGAATTCAATTATTTCTTCTGATTTATCCGATAACCTATCTAAATTTAACCTCATTATACTTTGTTGAAATGTCAACTTAACCGTCACCACCACATGGACTCAGGAAAAGTTGAAAACAAAATAATCGTCGACATACAACATATAGCTTGAGGCATCATGCTTCAATCATTTGAACGGTTACAGCCGTCAATTCAGATCTTAAAATTTAATAAATCGCTGTTATCACAACCAAAAAACAATGCAACCAAAAGCTTGTCTTCCACTTTTCGCTTCCGCTTGTCACAGCAGATTAAAATATGCCAGTAATCAGCGTATACTTTTGATTAAAATTAATCAGCAGCAATCGACCTGACAGGGTCCCTGTCAAAGGGGGCTACCCAAACAACGACAAGCCCGCTGGTTATTGGTTAACTAGGTAATTCTAAAGCATTGAATAATGGAATAAATAATTTTTCACAGTTATTTCTACACAGCTAATTCAAAAGAAACTACATAATAAAGTAGGAAGCATACCTTCACCTTATGTGTCCCTCTTACTCCGCCGACTTTATTATGCACATAACATTATGAATCATCTCATTTTATTAGCTTGATAGAATTGGATTTACTTGTTATGCATGAAAATCCATCACAGAAAATTGGAAAATCTCTGTTGGAACTTCTATGAAATCTTGTTTTTAACAGCGCAGCATGTTATACATCATTCAAAGTCAGGAGGGACAACTTGACATGACAACCCCATATCAATTTAGTTTGCCGGAATCGGGATGTGCACGTGTACACCTGAATCAAACAGGAGGAATGTTGGGAGATGCTTAACTCTCGTTGCTTCATGATTGCAGCCTTTCATTAAAGCACCGTTGTTGGCGACTTGAATTTCTGAATCACGATTCTACCTAAAACCTTTATTTATTTTGATGAATCTGCCTAAAACCGTTTCACACTGAATATTTATACCAATTCACCTCATTTTGCGGATTAAGAGCATGCATCCCATTAACTCTACAACAGGTTTCACTTCATTCGGCCTAGTGCATGAAACGTGTACACGAATTACTCAAATCCGTGTTCGTGTCGTGTTGACACCAGACACACTCGAAAATTCG